>JAXCGZ010021325.1:0-47500 GCA_037179515.1 Halocaridina rubra | reverse complement strand
TATGCACAAATAAAGCAGAACTTTCAACGCCATATCTTACTGCTCTTTTATGCTCGGAAATTCTCTGGCCTAGTGAACGACCAGTTTGACCTATGTAGGATTTTTCGCAGGAACAGCAATCAATTTTATAAATCCCTGCTTCTAAAGCTTTTTTATTTTGATATACGTTAATTAGTGAAGAACCAATTGTTTTGGGATAATTAAATATGAAAGGATTACTTCTGCCTAATTTATCACTAAGAATTTTAATATTTTCTAAATAGGGAATTTTAATTGTATTAGTAAAGTTTATTTTTGGCTGTTCTGTCGGCCCATTATAAAATATTTTGTTTGCTTTGTTAATTGCTTTTTCGATTACATACGCGGGATACATGAGACTTTCTAATTGTTGGCGGATTAATTTGAATTCATATTTTAAATGATGAGTGGAACACACTCTAAGACCTCTTAGGAAAAGATTGCATGCAACACCAGTTTTTACAGACAAAGAATGATAGCTTAGAAAGTGTATATAAGAGACAGAGAAAGTTTTCTTCCTATAGACAGTAAATGAGTATTTATTGGGTTCTCTAATAACTAAGACATCCAGAAATGGTAGCTGGCCCTCCGATTCCCATTCGGTTTTAAACTTGATGCTAGGGACTAAATCATTAAGTTTATTAAAAAATGTGTCAAATTCTTCCCAACGGGAGTCCCAATATGAAAATATATCATCTACATATCGCAACCATATCATTTCTTTGGGCTTAATACTGACTAGAATCTCTGTCTCAAAAAACTCCATATACAAGTTAGCCAATATTTTCATATTGGGACTCCCGTTGGGAAGAATTTGACACATTTTTTAATAAACTTAATGATTTAGTCCCTAGCATCAAGTTTAAAACCGAATGGGAATCGGAGGGCCAGCTACCATTTCTGGATGTCTTAGTTATTAGAGAACCCAATAAATACTCATTTACTGTCTATAGGAAGAAAACTTTCTCTGTCTCTTATATACACTTTCTAAGCTATCATTCTTTGTCTGTAAAAACTGGTGTTGCATGCAATCTTTTCCTAAGAGGTCTTAGAGTGTGTTCCACTCATCATTTAAAATATGAATTCAAATTAATCCGCCAACAATTAGAAAGTCTCATGTATCCCGCGTATGTAATCGAAAAAGCAATTAACAAAGCAAACAAAATATTTTATAATGGGCCGACAGAACAGCCAAAAATAAACTTTACTAATACAATTAAAATTCCCTATTTAGAAAATATTAAAATTCTTAGTGATAAATTAGGCAGAAGTAATCCTTTCATATTTAATTATCCCAAAACAATTGGTTCTTCACTAATTAACGTATATCAAAATAAAAAAGCTTTAGAAGCAGGGATTTATAAAATTGATTGCTGTTCCTGCGAAAAATCCTACATAGGTCAAACTGGTCGTTCACTAGGCCAGAGAATTTCCGAGCATAAAAGAGCAGTAAGATATGGCGTTGAAAGTTCTGCTTTATTTGTGCATATGCGAGATACTGGGCACCCTATTAATTGGAGTGAGTCCTCATTGCTATATAAGAGTAATTGCCAATATAGGAGAAAGATACTTGAAGCAGCCATTATAGAAAAATCCGAAACATTAAATTTATCAAATGGACAGTGGAGATCTGACGTTGTGGATGAAGCATTATTAAAAGACCTCATTAAGAAGATTATGCCAAATGACCGTCCACCTGACCTGAGGTTTGAGGATAATCCCATCGTGAATCCTCCTGGGAATCATAGCTAGCATCTCTCCTCACCTTTATCCACAGCTCTGTATTTATCAATTCATTTGTACCTGAAGAGGACTGGAGTCCAGTCGTAATATATAGTACATCTTCGCTTCTTTTTGTGTTTTATTTATGGGCCTTTTTTTGCTTCATATTGTGCTGTGATATAACAGTTTATTTTGCATATATATATATATATATATATATATATATAAGATTAATCTAGCTACTGGGGTAGCAAGCCAGTTTAACTCGATGCCTGTCCCAAGCCCTAATCATTAAAGAGGGTAAGTGTCAGGAAAAGAATCCGGGCACTAAAATTTTGATATAAAATCAACACTAATCCAAGTGACAAGTGAGAAACAAAAATAACTAGCCATAAAGAAGAAATCAGTTACATTTTCTTATCATCGAAGCCATGTAAATGTCTTTCTTATCACGGTTATTTTTATTCGTGCAATATTCAGATAATAAATTTTTTAAACCTTGTCACTTATGTGTGACATTAATATCCTTTGATTTTGTATTTTTACTTTTTTGCTTTTATATTGGTAAGAGATTAAATTGTATTTCTTTACAGAATGTTAAATGTAAGTAAGTGAAGAATTATTTTGTAATAAGCTGTAGAGAGAGAGAGAGAGAGAGAGAGAGAGAGATTGGTTAATATCAGTGTGTAGTTATATTAACACCGATACACACACACACACACAGAGAGAGAGAGAGAGAGAGAGAGAGAGATTGGTTAATATCAATGTGTAGTTATATTAACACCGATACAGAGAGAGAGAGAGAGAGAGAGAGAGATTGGTCGATATCGATGTGTAGATATATTAACACCGATACACACACACAGAGAGAGAGAGAGAGAGAGAGAGAGAGAGAGAGAGAGAGAGAGAGAGAGAGAGAGAGAGAGGAAATGGTATTGCTAGACAACGACTTGTAAATAGTGTTAAACAATAGAATAATATTACTTGTAAGTACAAAGGAAGTATCACTGCATTAACCCTTTAAGCTGATATTATTTACTTTGTGCTATATGGGATGGAACGTAATTCTATGTAATAAAAATAATAATAATACTTATAATAATAATAATAACAATAATAATAATAATAATAATAATAATGTTATTATTATTATTATTATTATTATTATTATTATTATTATTATTATTATTATTATTATTATTATTATTATTACTACTACTACAGTGGCAAAAATGTTTTGTGAAAAGAAATAAAATCGTAAACTAATATGTCCACAGACAAAAGCTGTTGAACGGTGAACATAGGCACTCAATCATTGAACCTCGAAGGGTGCCTTGGCTTTACTTATATAGAATTTGACCTTTTAATGCCAGTAAATAGATGCCAGTTAGGCCAGTAAACTGTCCTTCAGCTCGCGTAACCTAATCCTGAGATTTGTTTTATCTTTTAGACTGACCTTTCCGATTATGTTCGTTAGGCGTTTGATGTGGCACTGTTATTCCAACAGACAGGTTAGAGCTGGGGGTTTAAGGCTGGTGATGCACGTGAAAAAAAATTCCGTTGGAGCAAGCCTGCTCAGTTAATTACCGATCCCAAACCCGGATCAGTAGTGAGGGTAGATGTTAAGAAAGGCGTTCGGTTGTTAAGCTCTGAACCAGAACCTGCCTAGTCTCTGCTAGGCTAGTGGAAAATAGCTACCCCATGTGAACATGGGAAAAGCTATTGATAAAGAAAAAGCTGAAGCATGTGTACCAAAACAGACTCGAAGTTAGTGTGGGCGCGTCGTCAAGGGTAAAGAGAGAGAGAGAGAGAGAGAGAGAGAGAGAGAGAGAGAGAGAGAGAGAGAGAGAGAGAGAGAGAGAGAGAGAGAAATATTTGCTATTATTTTATCTTGGTATTCTGAGATTTGCTTTTGTAGTCTCCGTGGCAAAATGGTAGCGTCCGCGACTCTGAGGCGGCGGGTCGAGGGTTCGCGCCCCGTCACGGACTGAGGTTAGTAAGGGCATACACTCAGGGCAACGATTACATCTGCCAAAATAAGTCCTTCGCAAGAAGGCAACCGTCCTAGCCCTTGGTTGAAAAGGGAGTTCGTGACGTAAAACCGAATCCAATCCATTCTGTGATTTGCTTTTGTGAAGACTAAATAGAATGTTCGGGGTGGGACAGGAGAGGGGGGGGGAATGATGTAATAGCAAGATGACGGTCGGGTGTTGTCTATATACAGTTCTTGAGACAGGCAATAAGGGTGTGTTGTGTACAATTCTCAGACAGACAGAGAGAGGGGCGTATGTATGTTTTATTATATGTAAGTTGTCTAAAGAAGTCAAGGTCTTTTATCATATGCTGTGTTGTGTGTTAGCAATATATAATCACGTTTTTATTTGTGTATCTTTCGTCATCAAATTATTTTCGTAACTATAATTCAAAGCTATTTTCCATGCACATGTCTTTTCTAACGGGGAGATTCCTTATTGCTTTTGGTTCCCCATCCCCAAGTCATGCAAAATTAATCTATGCAGAAATAAGATGTGAGTGAGTATGCGGGCTTATAATAATAATAATAATAATAATAATAATAATAATAATAATAATAATAATAATAATAAGTTCCGGTTTTACGTCGCGGGCTCCCTTTTCTACCAAGGGCTAGGACGGTTACCTTCTTGCGAAGGACTTGTTTTGGCAGATGTAATTGTTACCCTGAGTGGATGCCCTTGCTAACCTCAGACCGTGACGGGGCGCGAAACTTCGACCTGACGCCTCGAAATCGCGGACGCTACCACTTCAGCCACTGTGACTACTACTACTACTACTAATAATAATAATAATAATAATCTTTACCTCATAATGAAGATAAAGCTGTAAATCACCTGATTTTAGTTCAAGGACGTTATTAATAGTGTCACATTGAGACTGATAGACATACCTGTCATGGTAATATCTTATTCGGGCGATAATTTCGTCTGCCAAAGAGAGTGATTTATGATTTTTTTTTAAGTGGTAGATTGAAGAAGAAAAGTTAATTGAAGAACATGTTTTTATGAGAATTAAAGTATCTGATATTTATTTTTCTAAGTTTTGTTATGTAATTTTCAGAATGAATAGATCATTATTTTTTTTATATTGACGCCGTTTATTATTATTATTATTATTATTATTATTATTATTATTTTTATTATTATTATTATTATTTATGAAAACTAGTTAAGTTACTATCCAAAGATGCATTATCTCCCATCTAACAAATCCACATCCTAGATTCGATCAATGTAACGAGAGAGAGAGAGAGAGAGAGAGAGAGAGAGAGAGAGAGAGAGAGAGAGAGAGAGAGAGAGAGAGAGAGAGAATGTCACTCTTGAATTAATCAGCGTAAAATCGATGAAAATGCGTAACTTTGTAACCTTTTAAAAATGTCACAGAGTTCATGATTCATCACCAAGCGGTAATAAAAATTGATCTTTACAGAGAGAGAGAGAGAGAGAGAGAGAGAGAGAGAGAGAGAGAGAGAGAGAGAGAGAGAGAACGCTTTCAGTGTTTAAAGTATCATCGATGCTTATACAATGAACGGAAATGCACTGGCAGGGAGGGAGGTGGTGTGTGTGTGAGATGGTACTCTATATATTTTGAGGTCTTGAGAGATGGATGTGCAGACAAAGCGATATGATTTTTCAGTCGTTTTTTTTGTCGATTTATTTAATCAAATTCATCTTGATGATTAAACTATGGAAATGACCGGCAAAAATCATAAATATGATTTCACAGTCATATTTTTAGCAACGTGAAATATATATTTTTTTTCGTAATTGGCCCCTTGAATTAAATGGGCAAAAATCGCAAATGTGATTTCCTAATAAATTATTGCCGCCAAAAGTAATCAAATTCATCACTGGTGAATTGAAGAGTAATCTTTGCAAATGTGATTTAATAATCATATTTTTGGCGTCTTAATAGACCAAAATTGATTTTTAAGTACAGCCTCACATGCTGATGTGTCTTACGGGTCTGTTGTTGATTTAGGGCAAAATCACAGTTGTGATAAATCTTATTTTTGGCGTCCTGAGAAACCAGAACCTGGTACATTTTGATGTGTGTTTCATAGCCCTGTTGCTATAGAAACGCATTCATAATCACAGAGACACATGTAAAATCCTATTTTGGGTCATAAGAAATAACATTCAATTAATATAAAATTTACACTTTTATTTCCAGGGGGTTAGAATACTTTCTCCGTATTCCCCTGCGTGTCGTAAAAGTCGACTAAATGGGGCGGAGCGAGAGGGCTGGGAATCCCCTCCTCTGTATTTACTGCCCACAAAAAGTCAAAGTATTGTCTTTGACTCAGCCACCCTCCTTATAAGGAGGAATATGGCTTTGGTATATGATTTCCAGTTTGTCTATGTGAAATGCACAAGTACGTGTTAACTAATATATGTATTTATTTATTTATTTATCTATGTATTTCCTTTTTGCAGTTCCCGTGGCGTTTCGTATAATACCACTACGACAACCACTACCACATCCCCTGCCACAACCCCCAGCAGCGCGCCTAATTCCACGCCCCAAGTCGATTCAAATGACTGCGGTCTCTTCTCCTTCAGGCCGGCATTTCTACAGAGATTAGCTAATATTAAGGTATGGCTCTCTTCTACGTATTATTATTATTATTATTATTATTATTATTATTATTATTATTATTATTATTATTATTATTGTTGTTGTTCATACATGGGATATACTTGAATCAAACCTCCACACCTCTAGTCGCTTCAAATTAATATAATTTTTTTGTTTCATTTCAGATATTTGTGTTTCTGTTGTCCATACTGGTTACGGTCCAACAGGCCTTGGCTTCGGGTTACCTCAATTCCGTGATTACAACCATAGAGAAGCGATATGAAATCCCCTCCTCCCTCACGGGGGTCATCTCCTCCATGTACGAAATCGGGAATGTTATCACAGTTATATTTGTCTCTTATTTGGGCTCCAAGAGAAGAATACCTGTGTGGATTGGTGTGGGTAAGTTGAGCATGTGGTATATTTTTACTTCCACACCCCCAGTTAGGAAGAAATTTCATGCAATTTCATAGTAAATGGCCATGGTTTAGTTTTACTTTCACACCCCCAGGAAGAAATTTCTTCGGATCTATTATATTAAGATAGGTTTAAGTGGGTCAGGTTAGTTAGTTCAGTTCACCCGCAGTTAAAAAATACATGTGTGGTTTGGTGAGTCCCCGCATTTAAGAAATACATGTGTGGATTGGTATGTCCTACGGTTGGTATATTTTTGCTTTCACACACCTGGGCCGCGATAGCTCATTGGAAGAGTGCGCGAATTGGGAGGCTCCTAAGTCTGGTGTAAATCCCGTCTGGGAGGGCATCCCATAATCCCCCAGCTTCAACATGTCTGTATCCATCCCATTCAAATAGTATTGTGATACAATGCGGTGCATATTACTGTACTTTCACACCCCAAATTCGAAAAAAACTCATGAAATCTGTTATATTAGGCCAGTTTAATATAGTTTTGTACAGTTCAAAAAGAAGTTGAATAATGAAATTATTTGTTTGTTACTTATTTTAGATACTTCATTTGTTTTCCACTGGAGTGATAGTAAACTTGTATCGAAAATTTTTATATACCATATCAATTATGGCACTAAATAAATTCATGTTGGCTGGCACATTAATTTTTTTGTTTGTTTATTTTTGAATGATAACTGCAGGACAGGAAGCTTGGTCAGCATATAGATACCGCATAGAGATACTCAGATTAGATTTTTTGAAGTGTCAGCACTTTTATTATCACTATCGTAGTCTACCCTTAGTCTCATGTGGACATCTGTATTTAGTGACCTGTCAAGTGGTTTTATTTTAGTACTTTTGACTTGATATATTATACAGTGTAAAATGTCATCATTACTCATCTAATTAATTCTTAATTTATACCACTATCACTTGTTCCTCAATTTTTTCTGTACTTATATAGATATGCATAAATTTTCTAGTATGAATAATATTTTATATTCTCAATATTGTGAATTCCTATCGCTGGCACTGGTCTCAATTTTTCTGTACCTAGATGTGCAAAAACTTTGCAGTTTGGATTATTTTTCTAATCGTCAATATTCTGTTGGGGAGTAACGGAAAAATGTTTTAATTTTTATCTCTTTATGTCTTACATGGTTCCGAGCATTCACAACTTGCTTAAAAATGCCAAACTAAGTGATTGAGGTATGAGATATATACTCTGCAGTATGCCAGTACAGTAACTTTTATATTAGTTCATTTAAATTTTTTCTTCAGAAGTTGGGCTCACGCATTTTCCGGGACTTTGCAAAATTCACACTGTTGCATATGTTAAAATCCAGTAATTTTGATTTATTTTAGTTTCAGTCATACTAGAGACCACGGTAATGCAATTGAACCATTGACTTTGGCAATGACAAATCTATGTTCGATCTCAATGCATGTTGTTAGGAAGGTTATCCAGCCTCAAGTCCCCAGCTCCAAGATGTCGAATTTCCCCATTTGAATGGAGAATAATAGGGAAACAAGAAATAAACATCAGTTTCAGACATACTTAAGCTGATAACCTATTAATTTTTTTTTTTTGTCTTCTACAATAATTAATACTCATTGATCTTTCAGGGTGTTGCGTCATGGGCATTGGATCGATATTGTTTGTCATGCCACAGCTGATATCCGATCGCTGGTCAATAGAACTAGAGACCACCAACAGCACGGATTCTAGTTCCAACATCTGTCGCAACGCTCGTGTACGAGACGACACCTCGGAGCGCCTCTCGGAGTATGGTTTTGGAACCTTACCTGGTAAGAGATGATGAGAGTAATTAACAAAATTATAATTTTCATTACTATAGGCTATCCCTCTATAAACAAAAGCAGTAATCCCCCTTATAAGGGAGTGGCTGAGTCAGAGCTAAAAACTCGACTCTTTGGTTGAGGAAAATACAAGAAGGGGTTTCCTGTCCTCTCTCTATACCCCATTTAGTTGACTTTTACAACACACAGGGAATTATGGAGAAGGTATTTTTTGTCTTCCATCAGCGGATGGGCACAAATGGTAAATGATTGTTTTTGGACCCTCTTGGATTTTTGTAGATCAACCTAACCTAACCAACCCTTATCTATCCTATTCTAATATTACAACCTAGATCAAGAATGAATAGATAAGTTAAATTAGGTTACTTAGGTCAAATTTATCTACAAAACTCGGCAGTGTCCAATAGGAAGCTTATACCATAGCAATAAATTAATATTTTATATAACTAACTCGTTTATAGTTTAATCTGATCATGACTACCAGCTTAGTTGAAGCCATGAACCTCTACATAGAATCTTCATTTTGTGTCTAATCTATACCTCATCTTTGCAGATTTGTCAAAAGGAGTTCCACTAGGCTCTCATAACAGCATTCAGTATGGCAAACCAGACAATTGTATCAAAGGATCTCGTAGTAATGTTATGCCCGTGTTGTTTTTTATGTTGGCTCAGTTATTACTTGGTGCTGGGGGCTCCCCCCTCTTCACTCTAGGCACAACTTATATCGACGATCATGTCAAACGCGAAAGCTCTTCGATGTACATAGGTAAGGATTTGATTAATGGATATACATGAGGCTCTTAGGGAAATTATGATATAGTAGTTTGTTGCTCATTTTAAGTATTGACTTTGATAAATAACATACATATACAATTACTACATTCCCCATTGTAAGTGGGGTAGCCTAGTCAAAGCACACATTCATTAGAAGCTACTATGTCTTGATCACTCTTCTTAGTTCCTTATGGAAAAAGTTCTACCACAGTTCCATCTCGCCACCCTGCCTAGGTCACCCACAGGGTTAGTTAACCAACTATATACTATCTCTAATAAAATTGTAAAATTAATGTTTGTTTAAAATAGAGAAGAATTCTTAATCAAGTGCTTGTGTTAAGTTGAAAGCAGCTCTGAGAAATATGGCAAGTAAAAAGAGTAAAGTTATGGATATTATTTTATAATGTGTATCATGGATACAGATTATAATGACATACAGTACATAACTTAATGAAAAATATAATTTGCAGGAATGTTTTTCATATTCTTCGCTATAACCTTACTTCATTCATAGCCAGATACACTATATGTTATTTCTTTGTTTATTATGGTACTAAGTATAGTTTCAATATGAAACTGTAGAAACTTCATTCACAAACAACACAACATACACTCCCTCACGGAGATTTATGGGGTAGCCCGGGATAGGCAGTGACATTCATTAGGGACTAGGGGCTGTATGGCCAGAAAGATAAGGGAATAATTTTGTTGTTCCTGTAGAGCTGCTTATCATGTATTGAAATAATTTTCTCTGTTTTTCAGGCATTATCTATACTATGGTGGCCTTCGGACCTGTGTTAGGGTTCCTTCTAGGCGCTTATCTAATCTCGTACTACGTTGACACATTCTTTGTTGATACTTCAGTTATGCAAGCAGGTAAGATGTGAACAATTGCTGCAATTGTTATTGATGATATGTTCGTGCAAGCTTATCAGTACAAAGTGTGCCTTGTTAAAGCTTTTGTGTGTGTGTGTGTGTGTGTGTGTGTGTGTGGGACAGAGAGAAAGGCAAGAGAATTGCCCTTATTGGGCCCGTGCACTAAGAAAACATTCAGATGAAGAAAAAATTGAGGCTTAGGGACAAAACAGAAATAAGAAAATGATAAGCTTTAGGAAAAGGACAGGCTGAAAGAATAGTCAGAGTAATGAATACCTAGAGATATGGCAGGATTAGGTTCTGAGATGACTATAGATCCGCTTTTTGAAGGAAGATAGGTCATAAGAATTAGGAAATTCAGTAGGAGAAAGAAAGTTTCAGAGTCTGGAGGTGGAAGGGAAGAAGCAGTCAATGCACCGACCAGACTGTGAGCTACAATTTTCAACACAGTACCTATTCATCATTTTGAAATATAGAAGACAAATAATAGTAATTTCTGCAAAGTTTGTCTGTATTTAAATAGAAAATAAAAGTCAGTTATCTGAAAGATAATTAGTATTATTAAATTTTTTTTAACTCAATTACATATCCTGTAGCAGTGTTCCAGTATCCAATTCCCTTTCCTTTATAAGCAGTGTCATGACCAAAAAAAACCATTAAGGGTGAGTTTAAAGTCTAGCTACCCATATGAATATGTCATTCTAAGTGTTTGTATTTTTGACAGTAAGCACCGCAACAGTAATGGCGATATAATTCCCCCTTCATATTAGAGAACAGTTTGGAATTCATGTGATGATTCACATCATTCATTTGAAATATTAAAGCTAGGAAAAGCAGGATTTTTTCAGCACATTTGTGACATGAAGGTAGCCAACATTGTATTCCATAAAATTCTGGAATATATGATTGGCAATGGTTTGATCTAGTTAGAGTGCTCGAATAGGGAAGTGAAAAACCTGTGTTTGAGCCCACTGTGTGATAAATAACAAAAAGGCATCCAGCCGCATTACCCTAGCTCCAACCTGTCTGTGCGTACCCCCATTTGAAAGGAGATGAATGGTTACCTGTAAAACTGAAAACAAGTGGCTTGATCTTGTTCAAATCATGTAGCATGAATATGTGACTGTGAGCGAGTGTTCGTGATTAAAGAGAGATGGAATCTAGTTTTTATATTTTGTTATTCTCCCTATTTCTGTTTTTATGGTTGTGGCTACTCTGTGTTTTCTGTGAAGAGAGGGCATTACAAACCGTAATTGAAATTCAATTTTTTGATGATGACATTGTGCTGTCTCATGATTTAATGAAAATTGTGAACTGAATTATTCACAAAAGCAAATATGAATTAATCATAAAAATGCTGGTTACCCTTCAGATCCACTTCATGTAATGTTTTATTTAAAAACTGTTTTTCTTTCAGATCACAAACATCCGCGATGGATAGGAATGTGGTGGGGTGGATTTCTTCTTTGCGGCTTACTTCTGATTTTCATATCCATTCCATTCTTCATGTTCCCAAAAATGCTTAAGGTGAGATGCTTAGATTGATTTTGTTACTGGAAAATAGATTTCTAAGCATTCAATATGCACTACTGTAAAATTAAATTCTACTGACATTATGCAATGAATTGTGAGAGTAGGGACTGAACAATTAGTGATTGTAAGATTTGTTCATAGTTACCATGTTATCTCTGTAATTATATATATTTATGAAATAAAATTTAGTATAATTATTTTTTTTTTACATTACAGAAAGAGAAGGAGAAGGTCAGGATGGAAGAAAAGACCAAAGAGTTTCAGAAAGGTCACCGACGTACAAAGTCTCAAACGTCAACTTGTTCCCGACATTCAACGTTGTCCACCAAAAGGGTTTATGGCAAAGATGTTCGAGGTAAATGCCAAGATGATATTATTATTTTTTTTTCTTGGTGGTTTTATTTTGTGATTCTGAAACAGTGGATGAAAAAATAAAAGAATTGTGAAAAAAGACTGAATTAAGAGCAACTTCATTAGGAATTTGCTCTTTGATATTATTAATGTTACCAGTGTTTCTAATATAGTATTTTTTGAAACAATAGATGCAAAATAGAATAGCAAAATGAGTATGAAAGTATAGTGAATTCATGAAAAATGTTGATCCTTTTAAATTTGTATATTTTGTAAAAAGATTGGAAACTATAATTCCTGTTTGATGGTGCTTCGATAAATATAATAATTGACTATATCTTTAAATACAAAAAGTATCTCTTAAGATTTACATATTTTTAAACCATTGTTTGTATATATAAATATAATGATTTTTTTTGCTCTAGTTATTTTTATTTTCTTAGAAGATACCAATGTGAAATTGTATTTTTTTCATATAAAATGTTCTATTTCAGATATTCCCTTATCGATGCTAAAGTTACTTGTGAATCCCATATATGTAATGACCTGCTTAGGAGCTTGTATGGAGTTGATGATCGTGTCTGGATTTATTGTGTTTTTACCTAAATATTTAGAGACTCAGTTTTTCCTCTCTAATGTTCAAGCCTCCATATTTACTGGTAAGTTACAGCTGATAATACTGTATTGTATTTATATATATTACTTGAGGGCCGTAATGGCTTTCTCGTAGCATGCTCAAGTCAGGAAGTGACAGACGTATGTTTGAACCCACTTCAGGTCGTTTGGAAGGGCATCCAGTCTTAATCTTCTTGCTCCAAACTCTGTGGCAGCGGACATTAAGTGACAAATAAACAAACAGTTTTCACCAATACCACTTGCTAATTTAGTTGTAGTCTTGTATATTGCAAATTAAAACCGGATTGTAGTAGTAAAATCTTTTAGAAAACCTTAATCTCACACACAGCCTTGTTTTATTTTGAGAAGCCTCAGAGTTGCGCGTGCCTCTCTTGTAATGGCTAAAACTTTATTTTCGAGAGATATCTTGTGCGTTTATTTGCTGTGTTGCAGTTTGAATAGACGGAACAGTCTCTATTTCAAAGTTTGCAAACTCGGTAAGAGCCGTAGATATGAAGACTACTGCCAATTCTGGACTTTCCCACAGAGCTCTGAGAGAGTGTATGTTGTGTTGTTGGAATATGTTGTATGTGGTGCAGGTTTCCAATCCTGTATATCTTTGATTGCATGAGGTGAGGGGATTAGGTAATAGTGTTTTGGTGTGCTTTGTAGAATATTTTTTATTATAAAACTTGGCAGACTGATTCGCTTAGAACCTATAATGTATATAAATAAGTTGTACACGTTTCAGAATTAGTTGTCATTGTAAACTGATTAAGATTAAGAACCTAATGCTCTTCTTAATGCCCAGTAATGTTTCACTTAAGTGATCATGACATTAATACAAGTAAATTGTGAATTAGTTGCAGTAGGCACATAACTCATGATACTATGACAGTGTCGTAGTCTTTTCCAGGTACTTAACATAACTAATTGTATATTTTGTTAGGTTATTTTTATATTTTTTACAATCATTTACTTTACTGAAAGGTATTATTTAAGGTTTACGTAATATGATAGCCTCTTCATATGAGTCTTTGAATGGAAATGATTATTGCATAGTTTTTACATTATTCCGTGCAAAAATTTCTTTCATGTAAGTTCTGCATTCTTTAATGATGAGTTTTATGTTACTTACATCTTTCAAGTAATATATTAATATGTGCATTCACTTCATACAAAACACAATTTATAGTTGCTCACTATCCAGTCCATGATAGTTCATTAACTAGAATATTAAGTAAGCTACATTAATGTCTTAACTAATATTGGGGACTGCTGTAGTGTAGTTGTAATATGCTCAACTCTGGAGGTGACAGACCTATGATCGAGCCCATGACAGGGCGATAGGAAGAGCATCTGTCCTTAATGCCCCAGCTTCAATCCGTCACTGTCCACCCCAAATGGGGCCTACTAGTGACACATAAAATGTAAAAAAGTGTCTTAACTGAAATTGAGTATATAGGCAAAGGTAGTAAGGTGAAAGCCTTCATGAGAGGAAAGTGTTTGTCTGCTTTGTCATTATATCTAAATTTTTAAAATTTATATGAATATTCGTTTACAGGTGGCATAGCAATTCCTGGTGCTTGCATTGGTATATTTCTGGGTGGCTATCTACTGAAAAGGTTCAGCCTAAGACCAAAGGGTGCCATTCAGATGGTTATGGTATTCAATCTGATTGGGCTAAGTTTCTATGGCTTGCTCTTTGTTCTTGGTTGTGACAATGTGAAAATGGCAGGGACAACCTCTCCTTATTTTAACACGTAAGTATGATCACCTCTTATGTTCCTTAAATTCAGGGACAGCTGTAGTGCAGTGGTTAGAGTACTTGACTTGGGAAGTGACAACCCCACGTTTGAGGCCATCATGAGGTGTAAGGAAGGGGCTTCAAGCCTCAACTCCCCATCTCCAACTTAACTTTGTCCTCCCCCATTTGAATGGGGACTAAGAGAGACACAGTATGTCAAAAAGAATAAAAACCCAGATGTTCCTTGAATGTAACTAATACACTGTTTCAAACAAAATATTCTTAGCTATTACATCTCTTCTTTCATACAAAGCAGAGGCAAGCTTGGTGCATAGAGCACTTCATATTCTTCTAAAAAATACAGTTTATCTTCATTAGAAATCTTATGGAAGACAATAACAAGGTACAAGCTATTTTTTTTTTTTACTTTACAGATCAATGGCTCATTCTGTAGCCAGTGGCCCCGGTCGCTTAGATAGTGGTGGCTCCTTCCAAGTAAATTTGACTGCTTGGTGTAACACTGGCTGCTCCTGTTCGTCTTCATTGGTGGAGCCTGTCTGTGGAAACAATGGGCTCACTTATTTTAGCCCTTGCCACGCTGGATGTACGTCGTATTCTCCACGGGATAAATTTGCTAATTGTACTTGTAAGTATTAGCTTCTAGTGAATGTGTGTTTTGACTTGGCCACCCCGTTATAAGGGGGATTCTGGCTATTGTATATGTATATAAGTATAGTTGTATATTTTTCATTGTGGATGATGAAAACTTTTGCTGTATATGGTATTATTTAGAGTATAAAAGTTGGATGACTAAGTACATGGTTATAATATGATGAAACACATGTTTGAATACTAAGACTTATCCAGATATCACTCATTTGCTCATTACTAGAGCGCACGAGTTATGAAATGGCTAACAAGGGTTCGATCCCACCGTAGGAAATTTGGAAAGGCATCCAGCCTTAATCCTCCTGCGCCAATATATCTGTGTCCACCCCCATTCAAATGTGGATTTACTGTGACATAGAACGCTGCATTATTATCTAGAGATGACACAGATATGCTTGAATTCACTTTCATTTTATTTTCAGGTATTGTTGGTGAAGGCAATCAGTCGTCGACTTTTCACTCCTCCTCGGAAAAAAGTTTTTCCGAAGTGACTGCTGTGCCTGTAGCAACGGCAGGACCCTGTTATATCCCTTGCAACACCATCATGCCATTCATGATATTATTATTTTTCATGTGCACCGTTGTTGCTATTAGTCAGATGCCGCTCCTTATGATCGTTTTGAGGTAGATATTATTAAATAAAATTATTTTGAACTTATTTGTATAGTTGATGTGTGCAGTCTCTTTAAAATATTAAGCACAGTACTTTTGTAGTTGATGCTAGGCTTCAAAGTTTTTGCGTGATATTTTATTCGATATATTTTTAAATTTTTATTTATATATATTAATTGCATTTGACATAATTTAAAATTTATTCATTTGAGGAATATATTTTAAATCAGTCATGTGAGATTTTGTACTTGTGTTTTATAACTACATAGAGTTGTTTGTGATTGTCTGTCTTTTCTCTGCATAGATCTGTGGATGAGGAGGAAAGATCTTTCGCACTGGGAGTTCAGTTTGTCATATTCCGACTGATTGCTTACATCCCAGCACCAATTATGTTCGGTTCGGTCATTGATTCAACATGCTTAATGTGGAAGAGTTCTTGTGGAGAGAAGGGAGGACGTTGCCTCATATATGATATTGAGATGTTTAGATATAGGTGAGTGGTTTTTAAGAATTCGTGAAATGTTTTGTCCCCTTTATTTGTTAGGGCACGCCACTCGGGAAGTGACAAACCCGTGTTCGAGCCATGTGATATTTGAACCTTCTGAACACAAATACCAAACTTTAATGCAGATATCCTTATACTTTTTCAGTCATTTTATCTTTGACGCTACAATTTCTTGTCAGCTTATTCCACCCTATAAATAATTCAGTGACTTTTACATTTGCATATTCTAATGATTTGTATTGTGCAATCTTAGGTATGTTGGAATATGCACTGCTATCAAAATTATTTCGGCTGCGATATTTGTCTTTGACTGGTTGCTCATTCGATGGAAGTACAAGCTAGACATGGAAGGTACCATGACAGTAGGTGACATCGTGAATTCCCTTATGTCAGTGGATAAGGACAATGACCAAGACGAATTAGCCGAGGAGAGTGTTTGGCTTCCCGAATTGCAAGGCTCACAACCTCCGTCTGGTCACCAACCCAGCATGATGAACACCGCAACCACTACTACTGCCTCACATCACTACCATCATCGAAGAAATGGTTCTCTTATCAGTCGGCAGCAGATGCCACCTCATGGTTCAGGTGAGTGATCAGGTTATAT
Organism: Halocaridina rubra; assembly: GCA_037179515.1. NCBI lineage: Eukaryota > Metazoa > Arthropoda > Malacostraca > Decapoda > Atyidae > Halocaridina > Halocaridina rubra. Next base: position 30,628 of record JAXCGZ010021325.1, on the reverse strand, counting down.
CATGAGTGCCGCATAGTGCCAGACATGGGTATTGGCACTGTTGTGCATGTACTATATAGAAATGTTTCTCTTGTCCAATCGGCAGCAGATGCCACCTCATGGTTCAAGTGTGTGATAGAAATATTTCATGATTGCCACATAGAGTACCAGACATGGGTAATGGCTCTGTTGGTCATGTACTACATAGCAATGGTTGTTTTTTCAATTGGCAGCAGATGCCACCTCATGGTTCGGGTGGGTGATAAAGTTGTATCATGAGTGCCACATAGTGCCAGGCATGTCTATTGGCACTGTTGTTCCTGTACTACATAGAAATGGTTCTCTTGTCAATCGGCAGCAGATGACACCTCATGGTTTAGATTGGTGATGAAGTCATATCATGAATGCCACATACACTGCCAGACACTGTAATGGCCCTTTCATTTGTATACAGACACTCCCTTATTTGCGAACTGGTTAGGTTCCAGAAGTCCATTCAAAAGTAGAATTGTTCGTATTTTGTGTTTAGGTAAAGAGAAGCACTGTACAATACATACATATGCAGTACTGTTAAGTGTTAGGCTAAAGACACTTAACTACTACATAAAACAAAAAGTATACAATATTAATGAATTTTAATACAATAACAATAATAATATTATAATAATACAGTGCAGTAATACATACATTAATACATAGGTAGATAATGGGTAGGTTTTTGTTCATATCTGCGAATGTTCATAATCTCGGTTGTTCGTAAGTAGGGGAACGTCTGTACTACATATTTTACTAAAAGTGTTGAATACTATCATTGCTTCACATCAAGCACTATTGACATGCAGTTTTCCATATTACATAAGGATTCTTAGCTTACACTATGCACTAGATACTGTTGATATGCATCTCATATGTAATGGTTATTTCTGACTTACTAAACATTTTTTCTTTTCCCTTAAATTATCAAGTACCTGATATATGTTTAAAAGCTTCCACAAATAAGTAACATATATTTCAGATTTTTTTTTTCCCTTATTCACGAAAAGGTTAGCAATCACAATCGGTTTCAAATCTTTTTTCGAAAGACTAGTGATTTATTTTATCTAAGCTTTATATAAGAAACCTACTTCTTAATCTTTTCTAGCATTCATATCAGAACTGATTTGACAATTTGTACAAGTTGTATTGTTTGCAATCATTATCTTTTTTCTCTTCAGAATGCATTTAATTTACAACTGATAGTAGGGCTCTTTAATCCCTCTCTTGTTTTATTATGACAAGTGTGCTGAATAAAACACGTAGGCATAAAATTTCAGGTTGCCCAGTGGTTAGAGCACTCGACTCAGGAAGTGACAAACCTGTGTTCGATGCCACCGTCGGCTGTTAGGAGAGGCATCCACCCTTAATTCCCCTCCACTGCACTCCAACCTGTTTGTGCCACCCCCATTCGAATGAGGGTTAACAGTGACGCATACAATGGCAAATTAACAATTTCCAAGTAATGGAATTATCTAGACATGGGAAACATATAACTTTTATATAATCTACATTATTACAAAAAACTAAAGATTAAAACTTGGTAGGAAAAGTTGGTTGGAAAAATGCGCTCAGTGATTAAAGCGACCCCTCTTAATTAGGGTTACTAAAGGAGCTAAGAGGAGTGGTTGAGGTATGTGTGGATCGTAGTGAATGTGATTTTCTTGATTCAGCCATCCCTTTTACAAGGGGGAGTGGGGTCATGTATATAGTAGTAATAAAAGGTGCATCTACATATTAGTGTAGGTGTCTGTATCCATGTATTTAACGTAGTATATTTCTTTTCAGTTGATGATATTTGAAAACAAACTAATTTAATATTTTAATACTTTCAGGTCACAAACGATCTCAGTCTGGCTCGTATGTTCCTTCTCGACCTTGGGCGGGATTATACCAACATCGTCGATCTCACTCTAGTTCTGGATATCAACATCTTCCTCTTCCTCCTGGTCCTCCTCCAACTGGCATCCTTGCCACTCAACCGGGGCACCAACGCAGGGCTAGCTCAGGTCAACAAGTCACTTTCCGAGGTTTAGCTGAGGACCCGACTGATTTGACTGGAGTCAAAGTAGTTGTCCAGGGAAATGCTAGCCACGCAAGTGAAGAGGACTTAGCAATCAAAGTGTAAAAAGAAAGCATTTATCACATATAGACATGTATTCTCTGTTACATATACAGTAGCTAAAAACCAAACAAGCTGTGTCCATGGTTTGTTTTTCTAATTTAAAGATTTGAAGAGACTTTTGGGTTTATGAAATGGCAGTGTCTGCTATTGTGAGCAGACTGTAGTTTATGCTTCCAGGAGAATGAATCAAGGTAAAAACCTCCTAATCCATACCTCAAAAGGGGTAAATGTACCCCTTGGTTTGTTGTAAGTTATGCATCCTTGTATTACTCTTTTAATTATATCAGTCACAAAATCATGAATTGTTAAGTAAATAGTTAGACTTTGAAGTAGTCATGACAAATTGGGCTAGAAAAGCTTATTAGCTGCTGCACTAGTAACCCCCTGTACTGGAATTGTTAATTACTTTAAGAAATAGGTAATTTTGAAAAAAAGTGATAGTTTATTCCCCTTTCATTCCATTTTTTTTTTTTTATTAAATTCTGTGTCACCGATTTATTTTACCTTTGTATAATAGTGTTCTAAGTAGGTATGACATTATCAGAAATTATTTTATGAAGCTATTACAGATGGTGCACAGACTATTATCAGTTGTATATAGGTATCTATTAAAACCCTAGGAGCTCTGTGAAACGAAGTGCCTGATGTAGTTCGCTAGTGATCCAAAATCCCTGCTGGGTCATGTATAGCTAAACTACTCATTGTCATGTTAAATAGTTTTGGCTATATTGCCAGGCAAAAGCATATTAGCAATTTTTTTTTTGATGCATTTAAAATGTATATATTCAAATGCCAAAGTGGTCAAAGTTATTTTGCAATACTGTATTTATTATTGTTATTTTGTCATGAATTTGAGCTCTTAATTTGCTGTCATGACTTTATTTTTCTCTTTGCCCTGCTGTCATCGTTACAGGAGGTCTCCGACTTACGACGTGCTTGACTTATGACAACCTGACTAAAATATTTACGTGTTAAATTTAAAAAAAAAAAGGCTGAAAGTATGATCTAAAGATAATATGCTGTTGGTGTTTAGTACACGACAGTCCCTACTTTACCTGTTTTGCCTTTAATTAAATGATCCGACTTACAACCAGGCCGAGTTACGACCGATTGGTCGGAACAGAATTCTGTCGTAATTAGGAGACAATCTGTACTTGAGATATTTCAGATGAACAGGTCATAATATTATGATATAGAATATACTATGAAATCTATTTTTTTATCAACAGCATCTTGTGAGCAATGCACATGTCATGTTTCAAATGTAAGATAATATTTTATTTATCTCTGCTGACTTAAATTCGGCAAAAGGGTGAATATATTGAAACATCAAGTGCAATATGTAAATGTTATAATGCTTTCTAGCAAAAGCTCTAACTCTTTAATACTGTGAATATGATTTTTTTTTTTATCGTTTTCTCTCAGTTTTATTGCTTTTTCATGCCCCATATGTTGACATTTAACGCATAAAGAAAGTGCTACAATTTTCTCTTATATTTTCTTGAAAATATATATGTGCAGTTATTTAACTGATGAATATATATATATATTGAAATAAAAGCACAGGTTGGTTGGACTGTCTATGGTATAACAAAATAAGATCTGTTGTATATAAAGTTCGATTCTCAGATGAAAACTGAAATGTGCAATAATAAGAGATTTAACAGCTAAATTTTGTATTTTTGATCCATGAAGAGTTTTTGGATCTTGTGAAGAAGAGTAAACCTAAGAATTTATGGGGATATTTAACCTCATAAGGGTTTTAGGGGTTTCTCATCTTTACAGAATCAGAGTTTTTGTATAAGAACACCTGTTTCATGTCATTATTACATTGAAATACAAAGGTAAGTGTGTATAATTGCACTATTGCACCATTTTAAAAACTTATGATAAATTCGCATTTTTAAACTGGGTTTAATGTGGAAGCAAAAGGCTAAAACCGCTAATTATATTGTTTGCAAATTCAGTGGTGAAAGGTTTGTTTATATCAACTTCTGCAAGAAATGAATTTCCTTGTAACCTTTGGTTATTGGCTTGATGGTAAACCATCTAGAATTTTATGGGGTCGTTCGCTATGTTAAGCTGACATAAAAGCTTTCTGAATGGGCCTACTGTTGTTGTTTCAATAGCTGCCTGGCCGTACAGCCCTGAGCTTCTGTGGCAGGCCACTTCCGATACTAGGCTTTTCTTCGAACCCCTCAGGGAATGTATGTTGTGTTGGTGGCCTGTGTGGTTGTATGCAGTGCAGTCTTCCATGATATGTTTCCTCTGTTCCTCCCATTGGGCCTACATACATTGAATATGGACATCGAATGAATCTTTTGTATGGTATTGAGTTTCTTGATGTCTAATAATTGTTTCCACAGTGATTTTGAACACTGGAAATAGCGTAGATCTGCTTTATATTGCCAGTATATTTTTTGGTGTCCATATGGTTATCTTCGAAGTAATGAAGATTTGTTTCTCATTTGTAGTAGATGTGTGTGTGTGCGCCTCACAGTGTATTGATATTCTGATAAAGCCGTTTTAGAAATATAATGCAATGCAATCACACAACATCTACAGCATTATGTTTTTGTCAAGGCACTAGATAATTGCTGGTGTGTAACTTTGGACCTGAATGAACACGATTGTCCAAAAGAAAGCTACCTGAGACCCATTATTTCCTCACTTTGTTTTCCCAGACCTTGCTTTCTTTAAACCAATATGTTTCCATTCATCATGTAAGACTTATTTGCCCAGCTCCAACCTGTACTTCAAGGAAAGCTCTGCAAATATCTAATGCACTTAGGTTTATAACCGTGTTCCTTGGTACTCGATCATTATATTCTTGAGCAAGGTATATACAAAAGCCATAATCCCCCTTCTAAGGGGTGGCTGAGTCAAAGCAAAAAACTTGACTACTTGGAGAAAGAATGCAAAGGAGGTGATACCTAATCCCCTCGCTTTGCCCCATTTCGTCAACTCTTACACACTCAGGAGAGCACAGTGGAGGTATCCATGACCCCTCCCTCGGGCCAAAATAAATGCGACATTAAGAGGAATAATATTTTATAAAGCAACTCCAAAATTGAGGACAATACTTTGAATATTTAATGGAAAACGACACAGTATATGCTGGAAGATTCCTGTCGAGCTGCTCAGCTCGGTACATCTGTTATACCAGATGGAAACATGACATTTCTGAAATGGTGTATATACAAATTACACTAATTAATAGAATTTGCAGGAACAATGACGTTATACAAACGTTGTATGTTGGATCTAGATAATAGATTGGAACAGGTCAAGAATTTAATTTTTGATGAGTTAAGATGTTGCATTTGATAAGATCATTAGTCAGATATTACAAATATTCATGACTTAGGACCCTGGGGGACCATGATGGTACAGTAGTTAGAGCAGACTTATGAAGTGACAGACTCGTGGTTGACCCCATTATGGGGCGTTAGGGAGGGCTTCCGCCTTAATTCCCCAGCTCCAACCTGTGTCTACTTTCATAATGGAGATGAGTACTGATACAAATAAAAGGTACTTGTGGTAAGGAAATATATTCTTAGAATGGATGTCAATCCCATGTTCCCCTAGCCCCCTAACTCGCCTCATACGACAGTTGGAAATACGTTAAGAAAAAAATATTTTTCGAATTTGCAATTTTCTGAAATAACTTCATAAATATTTAGTTAATAAATTTCATAACGACGTAATTTCATTTTATATTCAAAAGGAGTATATAGTGAATTATCATATATATCTTCATTAAAATTTCTTCTTTTATTATATTATGACGGTTAACTAACAATGAAACACCAATTAAATTTTAACTACGTAATTCTTGTAGATAATTACTAATTCCTACAAAACTCTATGTACCAATAGCACCTCTTGTATTATTCCATCTGGGTAAATGAATAGCCAGTTAGAATTGGTTTCTCAAAAGGTACTAATATGACGTCACAAGAGGTGAAATGGAAGGGTTAAAAATTTGATGCATCCATTTGATCATTTCATATCTTAAAGTGAGTGTCGACAGCTTAGTGCTACAAGATCCATTCCGGCTTAGATGGCTTGAAACGGTAAATTAGTTCTCGGATTTAATTTGCATATCTAGGGACGAATTTGTGAGTTCTTTTACTATTTTACCTAGGAAGAGATATATTTTTTTGCGATTTAGGAAGAGTATGGATGCGATATATACCTGATTATCTACAGGTGCAGTATAAATTATGGATTCCAGCCGGTTGTGAATTTTTCTCCGCCATTTTGGCAAATTCAGGTAATGGCCCCAAGTCGAATTTTATATTAGTATAAAATGCATTAGTGTGCAGTCTTGCAGACGATATGTGGAAAATATTTTTTTTTGTTAGTTTTAAATCGGATTATTTTAAATTTCCAAATACTATAAATACGAAAAGTGATATTTACGGCTTTTGGTTAGTTCAGAAAGCAGTTATGAATTTATAAATTTTTATAGTTATTTCTTAAAGGATGATGCAATCCGAAACTATGACACAATTCTTTTATGTAATCAAACCCACTGTGGGATGCTGGGAAGGGCATCCTACCTTGATCCCCCAGCCCCTTTTTCGTGCCCACCCCCATACTTGGGATTAAGGCACACGGTGGCAAACGACAACCATCCTTGCCACAAATATACTTCTGGTAAAGAAAGACTTTGTCGTGAGCGAATGTTAGTCCTCTTGTTTCTTTATCCCCTTAATTCGCCTAGTACGAAAATTAAATACGTTCAAAGGGAATTTTTTTTTTCAATAACTCCATACATATTATTAATCTTTTAAATAATATAGCAACGGCATTTCATAATTTTTGGAATGTTGTAGTGAATTATCTTCTTATTCTTTGAAGGTGAATAGACCAATGAAACCCCCATTTTATAACCGCAAATATTTGAAGTGTCGTAGCAGTAGGTGAATTACTAATTTTCTACAAAACTGTATATTTACCACTAGTACTTCTTGTATTCATCCACCTGGGTAAATTAATTTTTTTTTCATGTAAAAGGTGTTAATACGTCACAAGAGGTGAAATTGAAGGGTTAAAAATTTCCCTTCAGTGTCTACTAGTTAGTGCTACAAAGATCCGTTCTGACCTAGGTAAAATAGTTTATTAATATAAATTGCGCATGAAAGCATATATATATTTTTTCTTTATATTTAGGAATAGTATGCATACGATATATACCAAAAGGTGTAGTCTAGATTTGGTTTTTCCTGCCGGTGACTGCAAATTTTTCTCCGCCATTTTGAAAACCTGGATCATGGTCCCAGTTCGAACTTTTCCCTGATCTGTACCACTCGCGGCGACGATTTTTTTTTTCTCGTTTGAATAGTTCTAAAGATTTTATTAGGGTAGGATAAGGCGCGTTTCTGTGCGCTTGCATGTAGCAGGTGGGGGGGGGGTCCAGTCTGTTAGCAGAATGGAATATGCGGACTTTTCGAGTTGATCTGAAACATGTGAATACTATTAATTTTTCCAAATGTAATGGCAAGTGCAATTTATGACTTTCCCGTTCAAAGTTGAGAATGCATATGGGGTGGATTTATACATTTCTCCAAAGCTTTTTTTTTTATCTTTTTTTTTCAAAGCTTAACGATCTCTGAAACCAAAATGATGCATTCCTCTAGTTAACAATGGATAATAAACTAATTATAAAAGCCGTTTATACCATTAATATATTTTTAATATCTTCGCTATTGTAACTGAGCAGCCAATATGGAAGCTTTTCTCAAATATTGCTAAATAATAAACTTTATTTCCATTTTACAATGGGTATTCGTCAGCCAGGACAAGCCCCAACCCCCCACTGTGATGTCCACCCACAGCAGTTCCTGCCAGTAAACAGCTTAAACTCTCGGTCTTGGACGGGGACCGATCTTTCGACCTCGTGAATGCGAAGCCAGCGCGTTACCACTGTACTTATCCAAGGTGAAATCAGAATGCATTATATATCATGATTCCATTTAGTAATATCTTTGAATTGAACGAGATGATTGCATCGACTGTTCCGTGATAAAATTTTATTTTTATTCTCAAGTGCTGTCGTGAGATGCTACGAGGCACTCATGTTTACGATATGTGAAATCGGTCGTAGCTGAGATTTACGAAAAACGTTTGCTAACGTGATTATTGACGGTGCTTATAAGTTTGATAAAGAGTAATTAGTTACACTCGTGAGGCACTACGAGTAACTCGAGTCAAAAAACGTGATATAGATGCGTGGATCAGAAGATAGTTTGATTCGGAGTCCCGTGATTGCTGACGACATTTGGTTCTTCCGGATAGATAAGTACTGATTTAACTTCTTTCTAACAATATTTGGCTACATGAGAGGGACAGAATGAGCTCATTTATAGAACACTCGTAGCTAGAATGTATGTTGAAAAATTTATTATTCTGTATGAGGAAGTTGACGCCTCGCAGGAGGTTGACACAAGGAAGTTTTAATTTAAGGTGGCGTAGACCACTCGACTGGGAAAGTGAGAACCGCGAGTGCGCCCAATGCGAGAAGGAGGGGGCATTTAGCTTTTAATTCCCTAGCCCCAACCTGTGTTCACTCCATAAAGGAGATTAATAGTGACACAAAAATGGAAGCCACGATATTATTAACTAATCTGGCGTAACTTACCTTCAGCAGTGCTATTATTAATAGTGGATTTTCATTTTCATATATACTTATTCATTTTGTTGCCCCTATACATTTGTGTCGTTACTGTTTTATAATTTTGTAGTCACCGTGGCTCAAGCGGTAGCGTCCGCGACTCTGAGGCGTCAGGTCGAGGGTTCGCGCCCCATCACGGTCTGAGGTAAGCAAGGCATGCACTCAGAGTAAGGATTACATCTGCCAAAACTAGTCCTTCACAAGAAGGCAACCGTCCTAGCCCTTGGTAGAAAAGGGATGCTGTGACGTAAAACCGGAACAACTGTTTTCTAATTTTGTTGATGTAGGTATCCCACTAATGTATGTTTTTCTAATTATCTGTTTAGGTATGGGACACACTACTGCATAAGTTTGTTGGTAGGAATGTCACAACAGTGGCATCAAGATGTGTAGGAAAAGTGACAATATTTCCCCATTCCATAAAATATCTTCAGTAATCTACTATAGATAGACTTCGTGTCCTATGGCCAAATATCTATCCATTTTTCAAAGTAGGGATCTAATTACAGCAATAGTGACCATGTATCAAAGGTTTTGCAACAAATATAAGTATTTGTTTGACTTCGAATGTTTACATTTATTATGCACTCAGGATAGATTACATCTGATAATACAAGTCCTTCGCAAGAAGGCAACCGTCCTAGCCCTTGGTAGAAAAGGGAGTCCGTGACGTAAAACTGGAAGCTTTATTGAACTTAGCTGAGATAAACCTTCATAGTAAGTATCTTTCACGCTCGGAAAATGTCAAATGTTATTTACCAAATGAAGGTAAAAGGAACCAGATTTTAAACTTTGAATTTTGTTTATGCTATATTGGATCTTCCATATAATATTTATAAAAACACATGAAGTCAATACACGATTTATTTTTACAGGCTTCCAATCCCCTGCGGAGGTTGAAGTACAGTACTGTATTGACAAGAGCCAATTGTAAATTTGTGAAATGCGACAGACTATTTCATGCATAAAAAAAAAAAGTGTTTACGATGTGGATGAGTCATTACATATAGTTGGACACTGGTCTTAAGACCTTCCCATTAGCATGGATAAGCATCAACCTCCATAGGAATAATGGGTAAGTTTAGTTTTTTAAGTGCAACCACATTCAGTTTTTAAGAGGAGAGCAAATGACATCTTGGTCTTAAAACTTGGATGGATTTATAAATTTCATTTAGTGGAAGAGTGATATTCAAGAAAAAATAAATTATTAGCTTGTCAAAATGAGAATTAATCTATTTAGATGATTAATATTGTCCAAACTGATTGAAAATTTCGCTAATCTTCAAACCAGTGTTGAATGTGAAATGTGGGAATAATGTCATTAACTTTTTTTCATACTCGTCCAGATATTTAACTTAAGGAATGTTGAATAACAGAAGTTACTAACATAAAAGAACTACATCCTAGGTAACTTTGGTCAATTCTTTTAGTAGAAAATGAAAACTTCACTAAGCCCTCTTGCAACTTGGGTGGGGTAGGGGTATTCACGACGTTTTAATAGGCTTATATAAGTAACTGATTCGTTATGCCAAAATATTAAGGCTACCCATTTTCTTTCCTCAGTGGTAATATTACACTGGAGTAAATGTCTGAAACGGGTTAAATATTGGGTGAAACCTCACTTGTAGCACGAATTCCTTGGTTTAATTTACTGAATGTTAAATATAATACTGATCTATAACTTTTCAATCAGGTCGTAGAACTGTATTAAGATTACACTTGATAGTAAATGTTCAGTTTCTAGTAAGATCCCATGATGAAAATTTTACTAGACCGACTTGCGAGTGGCTATATTTCTAAGGCATTAGAAAATTCACAGTTTCTAAAACTAAATTTTCGTAATATTTCACTTTCTAATAAAAGAATAGAACGAGATAGTCCAAAATACCACAAGACTGCGTTGATGTACCTACAAAAAATTGTGAAATGGTCATACTGATTGGCTCTGTAGCTCAGTTGATGCATTAAGATTTTGTGAATGTTCCACGTTAGCTTATAGGATTAACATTAGATAAAAAATGAACTAATCCTCACTTTTGTTGCAGGAATTGTTGGTGGATTTCGAGAATATCTAGATTCAAATTTTACTTGTTCATCAGGCAAACTTAATAGTTTTCGAGTTGGTAAATTGCAGTTGCTTCAAAATCAAAGTACTTTTGATTAGCTACAATTAGGAAACTACAATGAAGAGTAAGTATTGTAGTTTTATACAATAGTCATACTGTACATACCTAAATGTACTTGCATCATCTGCACTAACATTGCTATACATTATTTTGTTAATAATTACACTTTACATCGAGAATAATGGTAGTTTCCTCGTTTTGTATTGCTACTAGTCATTTGGAAGTGTTTAGCTGGGAAGTTAAGGCTGGAGGCCCTTTCCATCTCCCCGCGGTGGGCTCGAATTCGATCGCTGGTCATTGAAATTCCCGAGTCCAGTATTCTAACCAATCTGTGGCCGCGGTCTCTACATTTTATAATTTCATTTACCCTGGCTGTTTCCCCCAATTTGGGGGGTAGTCGACATAAAAAAAGAAACAATAAGGGGAGCACTTTGCTCTATAGGCATTATTTTTATATATCACTTTCAATCTTATCACAGAATGTCTTTAATATTATACTTAATAGTAAAAGTTTCCAGTTTCTAGAAAGGTATCATGATGAAAACGTTATTAATTTGACTTGTTAGTGGCTATACTTCAAAGGCTATAGAGAAGTGGCAGTTTCTAGAAAACTTAGTTTTCGTAATATTCAACTTTTTAATAAAATATCCCTTGCAGCTGGTCTTTTATTATCTGCAACTTTTTCATGCATAGAGAGTATTATTTTAGGGAGGGAGGGAACCAAAGTAAGCGCAGTGGTTAGAATACTTGACGGGGGGGGGATATCCTCGAGCGATCCTTCTCGGGGTGTCAGAAAGGGTTTATAGTTTAAATTCCCCAACTCCAACCTGCCTGTTTCCACCTCAATAACTGGGATTAATTGCTCTGTAAAAGTAATGGATTTTTTTTTAGGATGGAATTGTTCGCTAGTTTTAGTTGGATAAATGTTTAGTTATTATTGATATAACCGTTATAACTTGTCATTTGTTGACTGAAGCTGGAGAGTTATGCCTTCGGGAAGTGATTTCCCCAATTACACCCTTTGATATAAAACATGTTTGCCGTTTTATAATATTCTTAATACCCACTCATGAGGGTGGGCACAGGCATGTTGTGTCTGGAGGACTGAAGTTTGATGCCTTTCTTTCAGTTGGCTCAAACACATGTTTATTCTCCGAATTGAGTGCTGTAATCACTGCGCTATCGCTGTTTCATAATATAATAATCGTGCTAGTTTTAGTTTGGAAAAACTTGTATCTAAGCTTTGGAGAACTCCGCTTAATCGTGGATCATTATTAAAAGCTTTGATATGTAGTCTATAAAAGCTTAATATAATTATCATGTGTGACTGCATAAAGTACAACCATTTTAATATGCCAAGAATAAGGTATTGTGTGGTACAATTACTACTTCAGGAATAATTAAATACTATTGGAATAGCTTCGAAAGTAAGCAGGTAGAAGCTGGATTTTTAGTGCTAAAATGACAATAGTACTAAACTAGTAATTCTTTTCATGAGAAAATGCAAGATAGTTGGTGACATAAAGCATGCAGCTTGCTTTTACTTACAAATCCTCTTTGATACCCGTGGTTATGCATTTGATACAGCCATGTGATTGCCAGGACCAGTCGGGGTTCGGTAGGTTTTTCTTGCATTGAAGTCCTTCTCATTGGGGACTTGTTTGCTAATCGTTTCAATTGTTATTTTAACTTAAAGTAGCAGACGATCATGTCCCCCAGATATTAGAAAGTACTGTCAGTTAGAAGTTACGTAGTAAGCAATTGAGTCCGAATACCGCATTTGCAGTTTGGGTGCTGATGGACAGCAAATCTAAGAAGCATACGACGGGTCTTTCTTTAGAATGGAATTCTGAAAGTCTTATATACCATTCGAACACTTTTTAAGGCTTTGTCGGTAGTTAATCCTAATCTTGTATACTATTCGAACACTTAAGGCTTTGTCGGTAGCTGATCCTAATCTTAATGCTTTGACAAGTAGGGTTGTGAAAAGTGCGAAGCGATTTTCAATAAAAAGACAATACAGAAGGTTTTAGATAAGTGAGGAAATCTTAACGTTATTGCCAATTTAATTCAATATCAGCTATGAAAAAGGTAGATACTGTCTGAAGTATATAAATTGTTTAGAAATTGCTGCTATTTTCGTTTCATAACAAATGCTATGATTAAAATAGTAAGGAATAGAACAAACTGTATGCTTTTCATGTACGAGCCAGGATAAGTCACCATGACACGCACTATGTTTTTTGTTTGTTGAAGAGCGCGACGATTATCCTTCAGCAGAAGCTTGGAGAAGTGCTGATTCAAATAGGAGGGAGAGATAGGTTCCAGTTATTTTCGCAGGTGAAACTTCGTCCATATCTAAAGATTAGAGCAAATGGCTCCTTGGTCTGAAAACTTTGCTTGATTTTTAAGTATTAACTTAATGGGAGAGTACTATTCTAGAGAAAAATATATACTAGTGTCAAAATGTATGTATTTAGTTGACTAAGTTTAGTTGACAGCTATCTATTTAGTTGATTAATATAATCAGTATTCTAAAGAAATTGACTGAAATTTTCATTAGTCTTGAAACGAGAGTTCAGTATGATGTGAAATCCGTGATTGTGGTTTTTATTTTGTTTAACATTATGACGGTCACCATTTCAAAGAAAGTGTAACGAGACAGACCAAAGGAAACTAGAATAGAGATATTTTTGTGCTATGATTTGTCTTGTACCGGAGCTCAATGTATATTAAAAATCTTGTGAAATGGCTTCCAAGTGCGGTAGTCCTTTCACTCAGTTAATGCATAGTTAAGTATGTTTTCGAAAATTTGTGCAAATAGAGAAATATCTGCATTAGCTTATTTGGTTCATTATTAGATAAAAATGTACTTATGTTCAACTCTATTGCAGGAATTATTGTTGGTGCTTGGATACATCTAGACTTGGTTGTTCATCTAGTAAAATTAATACATGATTTCGATTATGTTGAATTGCGGGGTTACATCAGGATTTCAGTATTTCCAAGCTCTCACAGCTGAGAAGCTATAATAGTAGGTATGTATTTCAGTATATCTCAATCATGCTGTACATATTTGTACTTGCAACAATTGCATTACTCTTGCCATTCCTTTTTTTCCATGTTTATAACTACATTGTCCCCCTGAGGGGAAGGGAAGAGTACCTCCAGTATTTCCATGCTTGTGGTAAAAGTCGACTAAATGAGGCGGAGCAAGGGGACTGGGAATCCCCTGTGTATTTTCATTTCGCAAAGAATAGTTATTTGCTTTGACTCGGCCATCCATCTTATAAGGGAGATTATGGCTTTTGCATATTTTCAAATATTCCTTTGAAAACATTTTGTAATTGAAGATATCCCTTACATTAGTAACTGCATTATTTTGCTACTTGTCATGCATAAGAAACAATTTTGTTTTTTTTATTAATATTGAGGGAGAAAACAGGAGGGCTGTTGGGAAGTTTTGCTAGAGTATATAATGTTTATATAATTATTAGGTAAATTAAAGTAGAAAAGAGTCGACGAAATTGGAGTATAATATAGTTTGGGATTTTACCCCTTTACAGATAAGACATTTTTCAGTAAAGCAATGACAGTTTTTGTTTTCTTTTTAGGTCTTAAGCTATTTGCAAAATGTATAGTGCTAAGAGGTAGATTCGATATGTTTTAGAGCTAGCATTTTTGCGGCTTTGAGTCGCTTATGCATCCTCATTTGAAAGGGGGTGGACATAGACAGGTTTGAGTTGGGGAATTAAGTCTGTATGACCTTATTAACGCCACACTTGGCTCGAACATGTTTGTCATTTCTCAAGTTGAGTGCTCTAACCACTGCGGTATTGCGGTTCCAGTAAATATTCATGCTAATCTGTGTCTGAACAAATATTATCTAACGTATGGTTTATTTAGATTAAAACTTGGGCCTTTACCATTATCTTTAATCTTCAGTTTAATAAAAATGAATGTCATGTGTGATCGTATTAGTCATAGGCTTTTAACGTTCTAAACATACTAACAAACAAACAAACAAAAACATTTATTTCCATTTTTGTACAATGGTTATTCTTCTAAAAGTAGAAGAAACTTCTAAGTAGACAAGTAACTGAGCTAATAAGTAAAAGGGTAATACATACAGTTAAATTAAATGTAGCTTTCCTAGAAAATAATAATGTTAATAAAAAAGTAGTAATAACAGTCGATACAGTATCGTTATTATCGGCATCATCACCATATTTTTCTTACAATGAGAATGATTAGTTCTTAACTTAGAGAACGGAGAAGTCGGTATCAGTTTACATATAAAGTAGTGGTTAGTGTTAAGGGAAATTGCATTAAATCATTAAGTTTACTTTCTGTGAGCAGCAACTATTTGTCCAAAAGAAAACTATAGTTTGCCTTTGGAAGCTGTGAAGGAGGGTGCTTTTTAAGATGCTCTAGAATATCGATCCAGTGTGTTGGACCTTTAATAGTGATCATCTTTGAACCTGCATCTATGTTTGTTCTCTGAATAAGAGCTCACTGCTGTCTTGTGTTGGTTTTCCTTATATCCCTGACTGTTTTTAAATCAAATAGCCAGCTAGGAGAATGATGGACCAAAATTTTGTATACAAAAACATAAATAGCAAGAGCGACCTTGTTTTCTGCCCGCAGCCACCCTAGTTTGAGAGCTGGTGTGATGTGGTCATATTTTATTCCTCCTCCCAGGGCAACTCGAGCTGCAAAATTAATAAGCTTCTGTATTCTGTTTATCTGAGTCTTAGTGGTAGCTCCCCAAACAGTTGTGCAGTAATGAATGTGACTTAGGGCTAGAGATTCAACAGCAGTTATTCGAGTGGTAGTCTCAAAATTGTCTTTTATACGTGATGAGTACATTAATGTTCCTGTAACCTTTTTGCGTACTTTATCTGTGGGAATCAAACAACATGAAGTTATCAAAGTGAATTCCTAGGTTTCTGACTAGTTTTGCTAGGTGTAACGATATTGTGGCAAAAATTGTGTTTTCTAGAATTTGTGCTATATGGAACCTTGAACCAATAAACATGCATAGTGTTTTACTTTTCGTTAATTAACATCCCAATTTATTGAAAATAGGTTTTAATTTGTGTGTTTTCTGCTCTTAAGGTTAGCTGCATATTGTACAACTAGAAATTCAGAAATGAAAGATAGATCATTTACGTTAATGGAACACCAAATGATAAATTTTTTGGTATAGAGATAATGTTAATACGTAGACTGTTTGCGATTAGATAGATATACTCTAAACCAGCTCGGTTCAGTATTTAGGTTAGTACATTTACTTATAAGAATTTCATGGTTTACACTGTCGAAGGCTTTTGTTAAGTCTAATAATACAAGCAGAAATATTTTTTTCATATCTATTTTATGATAGATACTATTCATAACTTTTAGCAGTGCAGTTTCCATCAAGAGTTTCGGTCTGAAACCATGTTGGTTAATAGCTAATAGTCTATTTGACTAAATAAGACATAAGTTGGCATGCAACAATTTTTTCTAATATTTTAGAGAAAGTGGGTGGCAGGGAAATGGGAATATAGTTTGTCACATCTTCTGTCCCCCTTTTTATGCATGAGGTATTAAGAGATTTTTTCCAAGAGTCGGGAAACTTTTTAGTAACAATGGAAGTGTTCATGATAGTTAAAATAGAAGATACAATCATGGGTAGAGCATCTTTGATGAATTGAAATGGTATACCATCTGGACCATAAGAGCCAGAGTTTCTTAGGCTCTTTATGGTAAGAATTAGGGTAGCACAATCGGTAGGATTTATCTTGAAGTACTCTCTTGTTTACATTGGAAGAAGTGACATTTAAATAATTACTCATATTCACTGAGTTGATGTTTTCTTGTGTTTTCTCGTATGTATTTTTGCCAATGTTAGCTAAATAGTTATTAAAGTTTTCCGCTTTGTCTTTCAACTCCGTAATATTTTCATAACTTTGAGGTAGTCATTTCATTTGGTATCATGCTTCTTATCACATTCCATGTTGCCTCTGTATCATGTCTAGATGTCATTAAATTGTTTTTTGTAAGTCTCATTTACTTACATTGATGAGAGATCTGACACGTTTCTTTTCTGCTTTATAATGTTCTCGGAGAGTCATATCATATCTGTTCATTCTTAGCTCTTTGTATTTGATTTCTGATTTGCATTGCATCTTTGATGTCATTAGTTAGCCAAGGGGCTGAGGGGCGGGTTATTTTTCTTGTTACAATGGGTGCACAACTATCTAAGCATTCACGGAATTTCAGTGAGTTGAAGTTTGATTAATAATGCTAAATTGACACTAGTACTAAAAATAATTGTAATTCTTTTCTTGAGAAAGTACAAGACATTTGGGAACGTAAACCATTCTGATTGCTTTTAACTTCTTACTGATTGAAATCCGTAATTGTTACTTTGTTACCCAATATCTGATCATGTTTCCCAAATGGCGAGGGAAAAGTTTAATTGAAAAATATACTACTTTGCTAGAAACCATATAGTAAGGATATGTATCAATTGACATAACAGTCGGGGTAGTCATGGGTACCAAATATTAAAAGCTCAGAGCATCAGTCTTTTTTAAGTTGGAGTTCTGAAAGACTTCTATAAGCTATTCGAAGCTAATAATAATATAATAATAATAATAATAATAATAATAATAATAATAATAATAATAATGCCTTTATGCCACTAAAAATTAGTGAGTATTCTTGAAAACAAATTATTTACATACAAAAGTTTTACATATGTTTACAGAGAATTTATTGCATTTATTCGACTTGTAGATCATTTTTATTTTATAAAGATTTACATATGTTAACATAGAATTTATTACATTTATCTGACTTGTAGAGAATTTTTCACTGGTTTAAAGGAGGTGCTTCTAGGTAAATCTTTTATGGTTTGGAAATGCATTCTGTAACTTAGCTCCCCTGAAACATGGAGTCCTATCCGCATACACTGTACTGTGTTAGTTTTTGGCACCACCAGGTTGCCGATTTTCTTGTATCTGTCACATCTACCATTTCTAGACAGTAAGCACCTTGACATGTAACCATTTATAATTTTGTACAAAACCAATAAAAGTTCGTAATTTAATTATTCATTTACTTTTAACCAATTCATATCCTTAATATATGGCGAAGCTCTTTCATATTATTTTCCGTTAGTATTGGCAATTTTCAGGAAAATTTTGAGGATTTTACACATTTTTTTTAGTAGTTTTGTTGCGTGATCCCCAAAGAACTGCACAACAGGAAAATGTTTAATATCAAGGACTCCATTATAGCTATTCTACTCTCTATCAATATGATCTTTGACGCGATTCAAAAAGAATAGTTCATTTGCTCTAACACTGTCTCCACATACTTATCAATTTGTAAATAAGAGTCCATAATCAGGCCCTGAGTTTTTACATATTTAGAGGGTTTCAACCTTATAGTTCCTATCTTTATTGTTAACTTCTGGTATACGATCAATGTTGTCTTGATCCAGAAAATATGAACAGTCCTACTAGTTTAGTTTTGAGCCAATTACATCACAGTAACAGCATGCTTACTCGCAACATGGTTGATGGCATCTGTTGAACAAGAGAATTAAATTTAGCAAATGGTTTTGCTGAAGATTTTGTGGGTAGCTGAAAATGTTTAAAGAAAAGGTTTGTGGTGGTAGACTTGTAGGGATTTCCAATGTAAATATAAAAGAAAGCTTAGCGTCTCTATAACTTTGTTGCTGGCTTGCTTCAACATCTATTGTGGAACTAGTAGATTCCTTTTCAAAACTAGAGGGTTATGAAACTTATTTTACTACAAATTTATATGGTTTACTAGTATTTGCATTACTTATAATTATCTTTATTTACTTATTGTACTTATTTGAGAAATTTGAAGTTTATGCCATTGAAGGAGTTCAGGGGTCCGCAGTAGTGTAGTGGTAACTATGCTAGGGTCGTGAGGGGATTTGATCCGCCATCGAGGCCACCGCGTGGCAATAGGGAAGGCATACAGCCTTACCTCCCCAGTTCCAATCAGTCCACCCCCATAGTAAGGATCAATAGTAACAACGATTATTATATACAAATTCTAGAGTTCATAGTCAAACTGCTTTAAGTAATGTACTCAATTTTCTAAAGGTTGAATATAAAAGCTAAAAGAGCTGTAATATAAAAACTGTTTGACGGCCACAAACTGTATATAAAGCTTGAAGATGAGGTTGGCAAAACGTTGTCCATTGTCCTTATCTAGAAGATAATTTACGAATATAAAATAGTTGAGGGATTTATCTTTAGTCCGTCCACTGTCTCCTATTATGACACTTAGGGATTTAGGTATTTTATTAATTTTTTTAAACTTTAGATTAGCTTGTGAAATTCACGTTGAATTTTCTCTTAATGGATTCCTGATTACAACAGTGTCAGGTTATCAAAAAGTTTTACTGTGCTTGACAGGTGAATACCTTCATTAATGTACTTCAATAGTTTCTATAATGCGGTTACAAAATGAAAATGGTAAAAGAAACCAATTTGAGACTTGATACTTTTATTCATGTATGCTGAAACTTTAAGTATTTATGTCCAATATACATATTTTGTTAAAGTATAGCAATATACATATATTTTTGTTAGTCCTGCAAATATTACTCGGCATGTATTTTTTCAGGTTTAGGGTTCACCAAGGATTAAGGGATGAAAATGGCAAAAACTTGGATTGGAAAATAAACGCGCGGAAAACAACTCACATAAATGGTCTTCTAAATTTCAAGGTAGGATTTCGACTTTAATGTGAAGTCGCTGTTAAATGCAGTTTTGACATATTTTAATTAGATCCAAAATTTATCTTTCTTTAAGTAGCAAATCGATGCAAGTTTTGGCTATTTATATCAAATTGGCTAAATAGGAAATTCCCTTTAATTTTTGACACATTTCAATCATTAGATTAAGATATTAATCTCCCTTTAAGTAGCAAATCGATGCGAGTTTTGCCCATCAGAAATTGGCTATATATGAAAATCCCTTTAATTCTATGTAAAAAAAAAAAAAAAAAGGCAATGAATGATTAGTTGTTACTGTTGAACTGTCATTACATACGTTAAGATCGAGTCAAGTACGGTTGTGTAATGTGGCTAGAATTGCTTAGTCAATTATATCTTTCGGCTTCTGTCATCATTGTTAAAAGAATTTGGCATTGTATTCTTACTGTTTCCGATCCGCTGCTTCAGGGTTCGTGAAATGTTCTCTGATTTTGGGTGTGACAGAACTATATATGTAAAAATTTGCACTTGGAATTAAGTTGGTATCTGAATGGAACCATTAAATTAACGAACCATTAAATTAACAAGCAGGTTTTAAGTTAATTATAAGTAATTTTTCCATAGATGGTACAATCACATCCAAACGTCGGGTAGCATTTAACGAATCCAATTAACCATGAATCATTAAGATTCAGAAATAGGAAAATAATGGCAAAATATCAACATTTCTTAGTTTAATTTAATTGATTAATTACACCGATATTTGCATTTTGTAGTATTTCAGTAGACATTAAAATAATGGTAGGACAGATTGTGGGACGACTAAATATTTAGGCGTAAATAACGAATTGCTTATAAATAACCAAAACTTTTTTAAACATTAGCCTTGCAATAAAAATGCCAAGTTTTTAAAACTGTGTGGCTCTTGTGATACCGTTTTTGTAAAGGCAAATAAAATTTTAAATTTTTTTTTTTACAGGTTTGGCTAACTGATCTCGGAGACGTCTGGATTAAGAAGTGGTCGTGGGACAAAAGTATGTAACACATTTAAAGTTTAACATATATTTCAAACAACCAACTAATTTTTTTTTTTTTAAATTTGATGTTTATTTGGTCGGATTTCTGTTATACAGGTTTTATGTATAAATTTTACATTTAGGTAGTAAAAATTCAAGTTTTTAAAACTATGTATGGCTCTTGTGATACCGTTTATGTAAAGGCTAATGAAATTTTCGCAAACGTCTGGATTAAGAAGTGATCGTGGGACAAAGTATGTAACTCATTTAAAGTTTAACATATATTTCAATGGGAATTAGGCTGTTCAACAGTTAGTATTATTGCTAAAACGTTAATGTAGCATTTTGTTTACTCATTAACATGTGTTGTATGTAAGTTAATATATTAGGGGGGGGGGGAAAACTGAAGGTGAGTTAGGGACAGTCAGCCGTTCACCTCCTTAGGGAGGTCAGCGGCCCCAAATTTGGGTGGGGAACCTCGCTCGTGGCAGAACCTAGCTTGAAAAATTCATATAATATTGTATTTAGTGGTAGCTCTTGGCAATCCTACAGAATAAATCTTGGATGCTTGAAAAAAAAACTTTATTGGATTATATAAGATATTCATATGTACTTTTAGGATATCAAAAAGTTGTAATTAACTTATTTTTTAAAGATATCAAGAAATTCAAATAAACTTTTGTTTTAATATTTTGTTTCTTATCCTATATCGTAATTTTTGTTGATACAACAAAAAATATAATTTTCATAAATTGCAATATTTACAACATTGCAATTAGTATAATACAAATATACATTTAGGAAATAAGTTGTATATAAACTATTTCTAATTCTAAAATAAGACAATTAGTATAATATATATTTAAAACATGAAGCTTCAGAATCAAACAAAAATGAAATTTTTCCAATAGTTTGAGTCGAACAGGCAAAACTGATAAAGTTTTTGGACTAAAAAATCTGACTTGGTAAATAGTTTATAACAGGACTGAATAGTTTTCAGCAAGATTACTTGTTCCAATTCCCATTTTTGTAAGAATTTTTGGACTTACAATTTTTCACTATCCACATCAGAAAATTACTTGTTACTAATTCGCAATTATAAAGAATTTTTGGACTTAGAATTTTTTACAATATCTACATCAGTAAGATTACTTGTGGTTACCAATTGACATTTGTTAAGAATTTTTGGACTTAGAATTTTTTGCAATATCTACATCAGCAAGATTACTTGTGGTTACCAATTCGCATTTGTTAAGAATTTTTGGACTTAGAATTTTTTACAATATCTACTTCAGCAAGATTACTGGTTACCAATTTGCATTGAAGAATTTTTGGGTTTAGAATTACATTCAGTAAAAGTTCAATAAACTTACAGAAGAACATGGATACACGCTATTTGGACCATATTACCAAATCGTATTTTTTTTTAAAGAATTTTTGGACTTAAATTATTAGCAATAAAGTTTAACATGAAAAGTTAGTCCCATCACAATTTTTGGATACACTATTTCTTACCAATTCGTATTAAGAGGATTTTTGGATTTAAAAATGATTTCAAAATTAAAGATCAACAAGAAGCTAACTTAGCAATATGCCATAAAAATTTTTGGACAATTATTTTCTATACAGAAAAAATGTACTGGACATCATAAATTACTCCAGTATCAGTTTTCGCTTCAATTTTTCACTTATTAATCCAGTAGTTATATTTAAAATTTCAAATCTTCCGGAGAAAAATTTAAATTTCAAATCTTCCGGAAAATAATAATTTCTTTCTTTCGAAAAAAATTATGAAAATTTCACTACAAAAATGTGAAACTTTCAATCTACAAAAATGTGAAAAATTTGTTTCGAAAAGAATGTGCAATTTTCAATCTTTCGAAGAGAATGGTTTTCACAATCCTTCAAAAACAATTTAAAAATTTCAATCTTTCGAAAACTTTACAAATAAAGATTATTTTAAAATACAGAATTTGAATTAAACATTTACTACAATTAACTACAATTTCAATATGATGCTGATTTTTAATAAAATTCAATGCTTGTATTTCTAAAATTGCTCATGTTCACTTAGCAGTCTTTTTCTACATCAACAAAGTAATATCATCAATGTAACTGAGATCATCAATGTAACTAACATCAACAAAGTAATATCGTCAATGTAACTAACATAATCAATACCACCTGATTAAAAAAAATCCTCACCTATTACAACATCTTAAAAGAATACCTTTATTATTATCTTAAGAGCATAACTGTCTAATAGAAACATTCTGCACTCAAAAACGAGTTGAAGCTGCAATTCTCAGACTGACAAATATCATTGCATCCTACAAATCATTTAATTAATCATTAAATGATCCTGTGTCGTAAGAGTCGACTAAATGGGGTGGAGCGAGGGAACTGGGAATCCCCTCCTCTGTATTTTCTCTTTCCTTGACTCGGCCACTCCTTGTAAGAAATGTATACAGGTAGATGAAATGATTCTGAATCCCAGGTAACAACTCACCATTTTATTTGTCACAATTAGTACCTATTCGAATGGGGGTGGACACGTATGCAATCGAGCCCACTGCAGAGTCTTTGGCCTTCCAGCCTTAATTCCCCGGCTCTAACCTGTATTCACCCCAATTATGTGAATACTAGTCTCATATAATAAGGAAAATAACAGGAAAAGCTAATGAATTAATACTACATAAAATCAGACAGTAAATAAGTTTTCAATACTATTGTACGGACTTGAAAGAATTCTATATATATCATGACCAAAATAAACCTCGTGAACTTATTACGTTTCTACTTAACAGTTAACAGAGGGCCGCGATAGCTCGGTGGTAGAGCACGCGAATGAACATAAGAATAGAGGACACTGCAACATGCCTACTGGCACACACGAGGCAGCTCCATTTTTGAATTGTATTTTCAGCATGTCTAACCTATTCTACTCTACTTATTTATTCTATTTTTCTGTTTATGATTTTTCTAATAAACACTAACCTATTCATACCCACCCTACCTCTGTCATATGTCTATCTAATCTACATTTGAAAGTGTCCAAGGTATTGGCATTTACTATCCTACTAGGAAGCTTGTTCCATGCATCAGCTACTCTATTACCAAACCAATTTTTACCAATTTCCCTTCTGAACCTAAATTTATCAAGCTTAAATCCATTATTACGAGTTCTGGTTTGATCATGAATTTTTAAAACTATTAATATCTCCCTTGTTAATCCCTTTAAACCATTTATACACTTCAATCATATCCCCCCTAACTCTTCGCCTTTCTAGAGAATGTAGATTAAGTTTTTTTAATCTGTCCTCATATGGTAGATTTCTGATATTGTGTATCATCTTGGTCATTCTTCGCTGCACTCTCTCCAAGGATTCAATTTCCATTCTATAATAGGGTGACCAGAATTGCACAGCATAATCTAAATGGGGCCTAACTAATGCAAGATAGAGCTGCAAAATAACTTTTTCCGTCCTATTGCTAACGCTTCTTGAGATAAATCCTAAAATTCTGTTTGCTTTATTTCTGACTGAATGACTACCACAGATTCGATCTCACAGAGGGGCGTAGGGAAGGGCATCTAGTCTTAATCCTCTAGCTCCAACATGTCTGTGACCACCCCCATTCGAATGGTAATTGTGGCAATAAGGGGTGAATTTCTTTCTAAATCATAGTATAACTGACTTGTTGGAAGTTACTTTCGGAACCGCGCTGGCGCAGTGGTTAGAGACTTAAATTCGGAAAGTGACAAACCAGTGTTCGAGCCCACCGCTGGGAGTTAGGAAGCGCATCCACCCTTAATCCCTCTCATAGCTTCAACCTCTCTGTATCCACACCCGTTACAATGGACATTCATGAGGACATTAAGCTGCAAAACACAGGGAGACATCTGGACAAGGCTTAAAATATTGTACCAAATATTAAATTCCCCACTTATCAGATCGAATGAACTATGAACACTCCAATGTAATATGTATTGCATGTGAAGATCTTGAAAATAAAAAATTGATTCTTATTCACAAAATTTTCCTGACTTAAAAATGAGGCAAAGATGGAATATCTTAAAATACACGTAAATTATCATCGATATTTAATTCTATTAAAAAGAAAATAAAAAAGGATTCTTTTTCACAAAATTTCCCTGGCTTAAAAATGAGACAATGATGGTCAATTTTAAAATACACGTAAATTATCATCGAAATTTAATTCTAATGTTAATGAAAACGTTATAATCTGAAATTAAATTATAATCTAGCCAACGTCAATTACATGTGATCTTAAAAGCACAAGTCAAATGAATAAAAAAAGTACGAATGGAAACATTTGCAATCTTTTCTACACTCCTTGTTAAGAAGCTCTTACATGTTTTATTTCAAAAGATATGCTTTGCGAAATAATTATTTTCTAAAGGATCAAAATTCCCAGGAAGGTCATATAAAAAGATAAAACCACAGAGGCTTCTGACAGCTATAAAACGCTGTTCCAGAATGTCTTAAAGGCAGCAAAATCCTTGGGATAATAGGTTGGACTTTCAGGCTGGAATATTTCAGTTTTGTTTGTCATTATGTGTTAGGATTAATCCCCATTCGTTGTAGAATTAATCCCCATTCGTTGTAGAATTAATTGCTGGATGCCCTTCGTAATGCCCAGCGGTGGGCTGAAACACTGGTTTATAACTTCCCGAGTTGAGTGTTCTAGCCACTTCGCTACCGGAGTAATAGGTTTCATTACTTTCAATTCGGGTAATGGATTTCAAACTGAAAATTGATTCCAGGATCTACTTACAATTTGCATGATATGTAGGCCTATAGATAGATCTCTTCACAACTACCTGAAATATAAGAGTCAAATTAGCAATGTGGAGTCAAAAATTAAAAGATCTGTTCATTTAAAAATGCCACTTTCCATTTTAGGTGTCACAATTACTCCCTCATTGCGGGGGTGGGCATTAGTACGTTGGGAGTGGGGAATTAAACATGTATACCCATACTAACGCCCAGCGGTGAGCTCGATGCCAGAAGTCACTTCCAGAGTCGACTATTCTAACTACTGCAATCTCTCGTTGACGTATGAAAACATTACCAATACATAAAATATATTAACCAACATAAATTTCTTTCACTGGCTGCTATAGTTACTAAGGACCAATAGTGAGACAATATTAGCTGATATTAATAGATAATTATAGCAATTTTAACCCTAGTATCATCCCATCCTTCTCCACTACTTCTGATTGGTTAGATTGATCAAACTACTCTAAAAATAGATATGAGGATCAAACACGCACATTACCATCACACTGACGAGCAATCGCACCCAAAAGCACATCATATATTCGAGAACAAACATACAGGAGGAGGAACACCGTTTATGTCAATCAAAGATTTGAGACCTATATTCTGAAAATAATTCCATCCAAAGCCTCAATCTCTTTGCTAACTCTGCTCTCCTAAATTCTCCAAGTCCTGTATTCTATCTAGAATTTCCACTTTTGCATACTTTTCAGCCCTATATAGCCTCTTGCTTAACAGCTCCTACCACACAGGTAAAACTACAAATGAACTTTAAACTTAGCATCCCATACAAATTGAACATGCCCATATCATTGCTAGGTGTGACATATCAGTCTCAATTACTCGATTTACTGCCAGTGCCTTCTTCATTTTCATACAAAAACTACTCATATCCATTCATTTCAACTTTTCATCTTGGATTTTGATGCACTGTATACTTCCATTAGTATGGCCCCATTTCAATTCCAGAACTTTAGTAATGACTTGATTCATGGCACCTTAAGTAAGAGTGCCAACCCTTATTCTTCACTTCAAATACAATCTATAAATTTGTGCATTTCATGAATCTAAATAACATATATTAATTTCTGCTCAACCAGCAGACTGGCGGGTCTCATGGCAAAAGATGATTGCCCACCTACCCTGTGGATGACCTCAGCAGGGTGTTGGGGTCATATGTGGCATCCTTTTATTCCAAGGTAAATATTCCTATACTTCCGTAACTAAACCTACTCATAATATATTTATCACTTTGCTTTCTAACTATGGAGATTTTTAAGCAACCAAGTTACTTCTGAAAGCATAAACATTTTCAAGAAATCAAGTTACTTATGTCCTGGATACTTCAGAATATTTTTCATCAGTTCTGAAGCTTTCGTCTTACATAATAAATGTGGACTCACGTTTTTGGTATCGTAATCCATACTGTTTCTTGTGTTCAAGTACTAACTCTTTAATTTAAGAATAAATGTTTATTTGTTCTCAGAAATATATCAATATGTCTACCCCTGGGTGACATAATCGACTATTACCTCTGGCTTACTAACTGATACCTTGGAGATGATGAACTACTACTACTACTACTACACTACTAATGATGATGATGATGATGATGAGTGATGATGATAGTACTAGTAGTAGTAGCAGCAATAGTAGCAGTGTAGTATTACAATTATTATTAGTAGCAGTATCAATAGGTCGACGAGAACTATCAGGAACTCCACCTCAATAAAGATGGGAAGATATATATAGAATAAGTAGATACTCTAAAAGGAATATTACAAAATCACATTCACATAACTACCTTTACGAAGTCGGTACTGAGCTCAGGACACAAGTGGACACACGTGGCCTTATCAACTCACTTCATTTCCAAGGTGTGCATGCTTCATCAGACGTGTGACTGAAGATGATTTTATCTATACAACATTTCATAGTTATATAATCTTCAATGTCCACTTCTTACCAATAAACACTTTCACATCTGCAAAGTAAAAATCATTATTACATTGCGCACTTGGCCAGAAACTTATTTCAGTTTTAATATAAAACATTTGCACGCATATTATTATTACCCTGTGGGTACTACAAGAAGGATGTTAGAGGGGGGTGGCATTGTGGCAACCCTTTATCCCCAAGGCACTAAGAGGAATGATCGAGGTAGGTTTGCCTTATGAAGAATGTGTGCTTTGACTCGGCCACCCCCTTACTAGGGGGAAATTACGGTCAATGTATATGTATGTACGATTCCAAAGCTTTAAACATCATTCACTGAATGGTTCCTCCTTCACCCAAGGAATGATGTAGACGTAAGCAAGATTGTATATGATAGTATGTAAAATTCATATTACAATCAGTAAAAGTGCCACACCGTAGGGTTAGATTTCTTTCAGGTACATCTGCAAAGATGTAAGTAAAGTATAATGAAACTGTACATGGCAGAGGTGTAAGGCGATGATAACACATCCTTGCCCTACACCACCCTTTACTTTTAAGTCAAACGCTACCTGATCTGCTTTTGTACAGAGTTGCGACACTTCGAATTGGCTCTATACCAGACATTGTGGTGAATTTGTTACACATCTCTTACTATCCTATCACATTTGTCAAGTCACAATACTCCCAGTCTCTTTCTCTTTACTTTCTCGGTGTCTGGTGTCCGAGCCCAATGAGGGTATCTTTCTTTGCCCGTCCCGGTGTGTGTATGTGTGTTCTTGTTGAAGGCTCTAAGGAGGTCATAGGTGCATGATATAATAAGTGACATAAAATACTCATTAATATCTTCATAAGAGCCTTTTATTGCTATTAGCAATTGCCTCCAAACCCTCAGGCATTTCATAACCTGGAACACCACAGTGTCAACTTAATCTGGGCCTTTCTACGAGACATATCGACTCATCCAAGAACCACTTTCGCGGCCCCCAAAAATGTTTAAAAATATTTTTTACAGGTGCAGTCCAGAGTCAGACACTCTAAGGCCCGATTTCTTAAACAGTGTAAACATAGGATACCATATTGTTAGTTAGCTAGACACACACAAATGGATTTCATAAACGCAGCTGACGCGGTTCTGTGTAAGGCTATATCATACACAAAACCGCGTCAGATGCGTTCATGAAATTCATTTGTGTGTGCTAGCTAAGTACCAATATGGTATCCTAGGTTTACACTGTAAGAAATTGGGCCTTAGAGTACTTGAATTATTGATATTTCTCGAGCTTATATTTTACAAAAAATAAACATTTCTGATGTTTCTTGCGATGTATAGTTCCACGACTGGGTAATGTGGAAAAATGTAGTTATTTCAAGTTGGACCAGGTGCCATTCCTCAAGTTTCTTTATAGATATATAGCCAACAATTTTCAAAACATATCTTATTATTTTTAATAAGCATTCAGAGAGACTTTTAGCAACTAGGCTATTTTTCGGCATATGTAAAGACAATTTTATGGTAACATTGATGCTAACGAGGGTTCGCGCCCAGTCACGGTCTGGGGTTAACAAGGGCATGCACTGAGGGTAACGATTACATCTGCCAAAATAAGTCCTTCACAAGAAGGCAACCGTCCTAGCCCTTGGTTGAAAAGGGAGTCCGTGACGTAAAACCGGAACATTGATGATAACCGATCCATAACAATCGTCTGCAGAAACCAGCAAGAGAAGACACTTAATCAGCTAAACAACTCCCCCCAGTACCTATTAATATTAACATTTTCAAAACACCACTACATTAAGTCACGTAACCTATACAATACCATAAGTACATACAAGTTTACGAAAATCTCTAATATTTATAATATTAGTTCTTAAGTAAGATATTTTTTTAAGTTTTTCTTCACTATTATGGGGTGGACAGAAATAATTTGAAACTGGGGAATTAAGGCTGGATGCCCTTCCTAACGCACCGCTGTGGGCACGAATGTGGATTCATGACCCCCTAGTGGAGCATTGTACAGGTTACTCTGAGGCGGTACTCTAGTTATTTCCCAAGAATACACAATTTTAATGAAGAATATTTTACTCAATGTAGAAAATATCAACAAAAACCTTGGATATGTTGTACGAAACTAAAACCCTGAGAGTTGTGATTATTAAAAAAAAATTTAACACTTTCCGGAGGCAGTGCTCTCTCTTTCAAAGGTGTATAGGGGGGGGGCGTCTTGCAACAAATACAATTAAAATAACTGGACACCTTTGAGGAGGAGATCAGTGGCATTTGACTGTGATCAGGTTTTAAAACTCAGTCAGTCTCGGGGGTGTTAGTTTTCTTCGTATCCAAATTCTATGTAAAATTTACCATCTCTAAACCATTCGCAACATCCACCCTTAAGTTATATTCGCTAAATGGGTCATAATCAAAAGGAGGTGAAAATAACTGATCTGATCCGAGATAATTAATACGAGTTAGCGTGTTAAATACAATTCGGTAAAAAAGAAAAAAAGAAAAAAAACTAAACCGAAAGGAGCTTTTTCAAGAGAGAGAGAAAAAAAAAAACTCCCTCTACCTGGATATTTCTTAGGGTAGCGTAAATTACGAATAATATATATGAAGCATAAATAATTAAATGGAAGAATGGCTGAAAGAGAAATTAAATTCACATGTTGGACAGTGGAGAGTATCGGTACTATTATCTGCCTATATGATGCATTTACATAAAAATATGAAGGACTATAATAGAGGGAGAAAACCTGAAAATAATAAAAAAAAAAATAGATTTAAATTACACATTTGCGTTCACGAATGGTCTTAATACGACTACGAGTAAGCGACTTTCGCGATTAGGTGCCATCGGAACATCAAAGGTTTCCCTACCTTTACCTTGCGCCTAGGGTAGTTTACAATTTTGTGGGCCATGCCGTTCAGCAACCTCACCCCTCCGTTCAAGTAAGTAGTTCGACCCTAACCTGTATGATGGGGGGGGGGGGTTCCAGGGGGCGAAGCCCCCCTGGCTAAGAGGTTAGGTAGGTATTTTTAGCTAGGAGAGTAAAAAATTGTTTCGTATGCCTATTGTCGCCATTTTTGTTGTGTATTCATCCGCCAGTTCTGTAGTTAGAGCCTAGCGCCATCTATTGGTAGGTTTTGAACATTGGTATGGCCCGCAAAACTGTAGGTGTC
>JAXCGZ010021324.1:30000-50000 GCA_037179515.1 Halocaridina rubra | reverse complement strand
TTCAATGAGGGAAGGTTCCACAATTTTCCGTTTAAGTTGACAGGTACTTTTAAATAGCATAGTGGCACCACTCCAATCAATCCGATGATCATGTTCATTGATGTGGGTAAAAAGAGCCGAATTTTCTTGATTATATCTTACTGCTCTCTTGTGTTCTAAGACTCTCTGGGATAGAGAGCGGCCTGTTTGTCCTATGGACACTCTATTGCAATCTTTACAGCTAATTTGGTATACTCCTGCGTTAACTTCTTTTCTGTTTTAGCTAACGTTAACTAAGTCTTTTCTTAAAGTGATGGGATAATTAAAAGTGAATGGGGACTGTTTACCTAAGGTATCATTAATGATGCCTAGCTTTTGGTGAAAAGGAAGGAGGATTTTGTTGAAATTATTCTCTTTAGGGGTCCTGTGAGGATTGTAAAAAAAAACCTGTTTAGCTTTTTGCAGAGCTTCGTCTAAGAAAATGGGAGGATAACAAAGTTGGTCAAGCTGAGAGTAAACCGTTTGAAGTTCATGTTCTAAATATTTTGTGCCGCAAATCCGGAGGACTCTAAGGAATAAATTCGAAGCTATACCTAATTTTACTTTTCCTTCATGATAACTATGAAAGTGCACATAAGATGCAGAGTGGGTGGACTTTCTATAGACTTTAAAGTTGTAACCCAAAGGATCTCTAGCAATGAGGACATCAAGGAAAGGCGTTCGTTTTCCCATTCTACTTTAGATTTAATGGAAGGAACTAATCTATTTAATTGTGCTACAAATTCGTCAAAGGTTCCCCAGGCATCATCTCATTAACTAAAAATGTCATCAACATAGCGTAGCCAAATCATGTTGGGAGGTTTGATTTCTCTCAGAAGCTCAGTTTCAGAATATTCCATATACAAATTGGGTAAAATTGGAGACAAAGGACTTCCCATACTGCAACCGAACTTTTGCCTATAAAAATTGTCATTGAAAGAAAAGACATTAGTACTTACGCAGAGTCTGATTATTTTGATAATTTTTGCTATGGGTAAGGGGAAATCCTTTTTAAAAGTTTCAAGTTTCTTAGCAAGGAAATTAAGTAAAGCATCTACTGGGATATTTGTAAAAAGTGATTCTACATCAAGACTGAGTAATTTAACCCCATTCATTGGAACATTTCACAATTTAAATCTCTGAATGAAATCCTCTGAATGTTTTAGGTGCTATTGGGAAAATTTACCTAGATATGAGGATAGTAAGCTGGCTAACCATTTAGCAAGTTTTGAAGTGAAAGTGTCTCGGCATAAAACAATAGGACGCAGAGGAATATTTTCCTTATGAATTTTGGGCAAGCCATAAAAATACGGGAGTTGAGGATTAATAACTTTGAATTTCTCAAGGACCTCCCTATCACATTTTGACTGAGCTATGACCCGAACATTTTTATTGAAAGTGGCTGCATCATTTACTAAGGGATTTTGGAAAGTTTCTCATAAGTATTGAAATAATTAAGGAGTTGCATAGCTTTACCTGTATAACAGTCTTTATCCAAAAGTACGAGTTTTCCCCCTTATCAGATTTTGTTATGATGTTATATCATCATTTTGTTTAAGCGACTTAATAGCCAAGAGAAACCTTGTAGGAAGTGAACCCTTACTATCGACTTTATCAAGTAAGTTAAGACTAACCCCCTTTAAGCACATAATAATTTTATCAAAACTATTATTAGCACAATACTTATCTAAACCGACTATATAATCAAGATTATTATTTTCTCCCTTCTGCCTGGCTAATCCATCCTCAGCAGCCTTGTACCGACATACTCCTCCATAAAGCATGCCCAAACAATAAAAAAAAATCTAAATTATTTTTGAGCTCGTACTTTTAATGCATATATAAAATCGTAATAATGATTACAATTAAACACAGTCAGTTAAAAACATTCTGTATTATTTATAAATCATATAAGTTCGTAGAGTATAATTACGGTCTTAGAAGAAAGATAAACACAGCTTAGATTCTTCTTGGAAGACACGGACGCAAGACATATAATTGTTTGCTTGGGGTAAAACAACAACAAATGGTCTCTCAAAACACGCACTGCCACCACAGAATTTGGTTATATCATTATTAAGTACAACTGAGGGGTTTTAAGAGAAAAAAACAACAGCAATATATTTAGTATATGCATGAACTTTCTTAGCAGATAGATATTTAAAATGAGATCCTGGATATACGAATATCGTTCAGAACATCTTCTAAAGATGATGGAGCACCCCTTTTGGTGCAGCTCTTTTGGCACCACTATTTTGGCACTAAACTATTTTGGCTTTGCACTTTTGGCACTAAGCTGTTTAGGCTGGGTTAGGTTAGGTTAGGTCAGTTTTATTTAATTTTTATTTAGTAAAAGCGCCAAAAAAAAAATTTAACACCAAAGGGGCGGCGCCGCAACAGCGGCGTCAAAACGGCAGCACGCAAAAGAACCCAACCTGAACATAAACCCACTTAAATAATGTGTTAGCTTTTATAACCCAAGACAGTAACGTTGCAAAAAAGAATAACTCCAAACTGGATTAAAATAATAAATGAAAATCCTTATATGAAGAAAAAAAGGATAAAGAAAATGAAACAAAAGACTATAAAATAAAAAAGAAAATATGTAAATAAAGACAAAAAGAGTGACAATGAACCCCTAAAAGAAAGAGGCATTCATGAAGAAAAAGTAGAAGAAGAAAAAGGAAGAAGAGGCAGAGGTGCCTAAGGTCACTTCTAAAACCTTTATCCTTTTTTTGCCTCAGTGT
The DNA here is from genome assembly GCA_037179515.1 of Halocaridina rubra. NCBI lineage: Eukaryota > Metazoa > Arthropoda > Malacostraca > Decapoda > Atyidae > Halocaridina > Halocaridina rubra. Next base: position 47,235 of record JAXCGZ010021324.1, on the reverse strand, counting down.
AAGTGTGGAAGTCATGAATATGGATAATATGGCGATCAGATATCTCAGACCCCCCCCCATTCCCTGGGGTTATGCCTCCATCTAGTCAAAAATGGGAGTCAGTTTTCATACTTTCATTCAATTTAATTTTTTTTCTTATCATCTCTGTTTTTCCTATATCTCAGATAACCATCTCTCTCTCTCTCTCTCTCTCTCTCTCTCTCTCTCTCTCTCTCTCTCTCTCTCTCTCTCTCTCTCTCTCTCTCTCTCTCTCTCTCTCTCTCTTAAAATCATGCATACACTGCATACACGAAAAATATATCTAGTGTATATATATATATATATATATATATATATATATATATATATATATATATATATATTATATATATATATATATATATATATATATATATATATATATATATATATATATATATATATAAATAGTGACAGTTGTTGCAACAAATGGTGTGCCATTCACAATGGTGATCTCTACATACCAGCATTGGTGCCTGAGCCAGATGGCGACAGAGGCCAGTTAGGAAACCTTTCCACTGGCCCTTTCTTATAGTTCTCTGTTATTCTTCAGGAAGCAATATGATGATGAATTGTGTCAAAAATAAAACTTCCATTATAATATCCCATAAAGATTAATGCTGACTTTGAGGTGAGACATTTTTTTTTATATATTTGTTTTTTATCTGGGAATATGCTTCATATATAGTTCTTCCCATCTGTGTTCAATTTCATTCACAACCTTTATTATTTTCTTTTCAACGGAGAATGAACTAAGATATCTATCTTTTTTGCTTCGGATATTTTTTACATAAAAGTTCTCAATAATACATAAAAGGTGGCATATAATGCATAACCTATTTAATAATGCATAGCCTACTCTTATTTAAATTTAAAGCTAACAAAATATAGCTAAAAAGTAGACGAAGAAGGTGTAAATTGGAGGAAGAGAGAGAGAGAGAGAGAGAGAGAGAGAGAGAGAGAGAGAGAGAGAGAGAGAGAGAGAGAGAGAGAGAGAGAGAGAGAGAGAGAGATATCACTGTGCACAGATCATTGTACCAATGTTTCCTCAGAGATAAGTGCCATCAATAACCTTACACTCACTCTTACGGAATGGAACTATTTGGTGCTGTTGTTTTAGCGCCTCTCATTTGTGGCTAAGCTATTTTGACATTGCTCTTTCGGCACTGAACCGTTTTGGCTATGTTAGGTTTGGTTAGCTTAGGTTAGGCTAGTGTTAATAAACCTAATATTTATTTCGTAAAGACGCAATTCACGGCGCCAAAAGGGCCGTGCCAAAAATTATCTGGCCCTCAAACTTAGCCTTTAACCTTTGAAAACAAGATATAGAAAAGTTTCAGAGTGAACTTGTTCATCATCATACTTCATATAAAGCACTTGAATGTTCAACTTGTTAAAAACATGACTAAAGACACAAAACTTAACAAACAATGCCAGTATAAGTAAATACACATATACTGATTAAAATAATTTAAAAAAAAACTTTTATATCCCACGTATTGTTAATAAGTTTTGAATAGTGTTCAAAGTAGAAAGAAGTTATTTTCGCAATTCCAAGGTACTCTCGGGTTAAGCCTCTTGGAACTGGTTAATGCTTGGATGGGTGTCCACTGGGGAACGCCAGAACCGTCGGTATATAAGGGGACCGCCACAGTTGCAGAGATTTTGGGAGGTGACAGACCTATATACGAGACACTGACGGGGCTTTAAGAAGGACATCCAACCTTAATCTCCCGACCAATCCGTCCGTGTCCACCCACAAATGGGGACTAACTATAACACATAAAACGTAAAAATAAAAGAAGAAACAACACAACTGGCCTTACGTTCAACTGCACATTGACATTATGAGATATCAATTCCATCTGCACCACGTACAGAAGTCACACACATATTAATCTCTTGCTTACATGAAAGAAACACAAATATACAAAGTAAGTCTTAGATACAGATGCCCTAGATATAGATCTAGTGGAAGAGAATCTTCTTCCAAGCGAAAATATATATATTTTTCTCTCTCTCTCTCTCTCTCTCTCTCTCTCTCTCTCTCTCTCTCTCTCTCTCTCTCTCTCTCTCTCTCTCTCTCTCTCTCTCTCTCTCTCTCTCTCTCTCTCTCTCTCTCTCTCTCTCTCTCTCTCTCTCTCTCTCTCTCTCTCTCTCTCTCTCTCTCTCTCTTGCATCATAAAACTCTATAGTCGAGGAAATGAAACCATTTCCTGGTTTAAATTTGTCAAATTGCTTTTTACCATCGGTAAAAACTCATCGCATTTTGTTCTTTGTTTGTATATTCATGGTTTTGGGGGTTATATTTTTTCATTCGCTCTCCTCACCTTTGGTGTCACTGTAAAAAATCAAATTTTGAAGATTGACACCAAAGGAGAAAAGGAATTGTATTGTTTATGTTGCATTGAAAATATACCTGAGAAATAAAAGCTAAATAAACATATATATATATATATATATATATATATATATATATATATATATATATATATATATATATATATATATATATATATAATTTGAAAATTGACAAGGTAATGAATAAACAATAAAAAATACTATAACTAATAAATAAGTATATAAACAGATAAAGACAAAAATAAGTTCGTATGTGAACGAAAACAAAAGTTTTTGGATATCATTCTGATGAAATATATCATCATTTTTACCCCTAAGTTCTTATAATCACAAAGGTACACCTGAACATAAAATATCTAAATAAAGCTGAGATTGCGAGAGAATCTCATACATATCCTTTTGTCTTATCCATTACGATTCGGGATCCATATCAAATAAAACTATGTAAATATTTCTCTTACCATGTATTTTCTGGTTAAAAATTCCAACAATACATCCCCAGTATAATTAACAAGAATAGAAATTATATAACAGGACGCAAAAAACACCAAAAATATCCTAATTACTTCATTAACAATATCATCTTAATCCAATGTGAGATAAGCTAACAACAAACTGCGTATTGACATTTTACTTAATAACAGTCTAATCCACCAAATGCAAAAAAAAAAAAAAAATAAATAAATAAATAAATAAATAAATTTCCAAAGTTCAATTTGAAAAATTATTCGATACTGGTCTTATTAGACCCGAAATATGTGATTCTATAGTGATTCGTAGGCACATGGAAGATTTTTTTTGTAAGCATATGCAATTGGCATTATATAAATACTTCAAGATCAAGTCATCACATCTAAAGAATGTGTGGCAAAGGCAAATAAATAAAAAAAAACCTATCATAACGCAACTATTCTAAACTGATATGCAAGGAGACCCAAAAGACCTCTACTAGATTAATATTCGAAAATTAAGTGTGAACTTACGTAATTTTGCAGCCTAGTTAATTTAAGAAGATTGGCTCATTGTTGTAAAAGACTACAACAAACAAAAGAGGTTAGAGTATTTAATATGAAACGCCTTCTAAGGCTATTTTCACACCAATGTGGCACATCGCAAATGGCATGCCACATGGCAAGCCAGTTGAAAATTAATATCGCGGAAATATATGAAACCTTTCACATAGATGTGGAGTGAACAATTCCCAAGTGTCACGTGCGACTTGCGTGGCATATGTGACATGTCACGCCACTTCTGTGTGAAAGGTTTCATATATTTCAAGATGTTTGTTGTCAACTGGCATGTCATATGCGACGTGCCACTTTGGTGTGGAAACGGCCTAAATTTAATGTGTGTACATGCTGTAAACGTAATTATAGTAATTATATTTTGCATTCAAGCGTGGATATACCTTTATCACGAAAAAAAAATGAAATATATATATATATATATATATATATATATATATATATATATATATATATATACAAATATATATATAGATATATATATATATATATATATATATATATATATATATATATATATATATATATATATATATATATATATATATATATATATATATATATATATATACATATATATATATATATATATATATATATATATATATATATATATATAGATATAGATATATATATATATATATATATATATATATATATATATATATATATATATATATATTAGCACATTACCGTATGTGAAATCACGAACCACATTTTACCCCGACTGGGACTCGAACCTAGGACACATAATTAGTGTGCCAAGGCGCTACAAACTACACCACAGAAGGTTTAAAGGGAAACAGACCTCACTAGCTTTATCTCTATATTAGGAATGAGCGCATTCTCTCTGAATGCCACTCTGTTCATATTACAGTTTCCCCCAACCTCACATATGGCTTCGTTTTTGCATTTAATTCAAATCTCAATCTAATTAGGGATCAACAATAATCAAATAAGCACGTTACTATACGTGAAAACATGAATCATATTTTACCCCGACTGGGACTCGAACGAAGGACACATAATTACTGTGCCAAGACGCTACCAACTATACCACAGAATGTTAAAAGGGAGGACAAACCTTACTGCTTTATCTGCTATACTAGGTATGAACGCATTCTATCTGAGGTTGAGGGAAACTGTAGTATGAACAGAGTGGCATTAAGATAGAATGCGTTCATTCCTAGTATAGCAGATAAAGCTGTAAGGCTTATTTCCCGTTTAACCTTTTGTGGTGTAGCTGGTAGTGCCTTGGTACAGAAATTCTGATGTCCTAGGTTCGAGTTCCTGTAGGGGTAAAATATGATTCATGTTTCCACATATGGCAATGTGCTTATTTAATTATTGCTGATCCATAATTTGATTGAGATATGAATTAAATGTGAAAATGAAGCCACAATTGACACTGGGGAAAGCTAATATTTACAGAGTGGCATTCAGATAGAATGTGTTCATTTCTTGAATAGCAGATAAAAGCTGTAAGGTTTCTTTCCCTTTTAAGACCTTTTTTGTTTAAAAAAAGATCCTTTCCCAGGTAGGCTTTTCAGCCTGTCAGCGGGATCAATATGATCATTGAACCATGAGAAAGTGCGGCTTTGGGGAATGAAGACTGAAAGCCCTATTCCTGTCGTCCCACATTGGACTCGATCTCGGGTCTACGAACTCCGGAGTCGAGCGTGCTGACCACTATGCCATCGTGGTAATACAGGTATACTGTAAATAACTCTGGAAAATTTGTGGTTCATCGGAATTGCAGCTTTGCAAAACCTGCTAAAGAACTCAGATTGTGTCCACATCAGACTCGAATTGCAACTGACAATATAATACGGATTGTGACTATAGGAAGAGAGACAAATATGTAGCAGAGAGCAAAAGCGCTATTCACTTACCACAGCATTGTACTTGAATGAATCCTATCCTCTCTCTCTCTCTCTCTCTCTCTCTCTCTCTCTCTCTCTCTCTCTCTCTCTCTCTCTCTCTCTCTCTCTCTCTCTCTCTCTCTCTCTCTCTCTCTCTCTCTCTCTCTCTCTCCTCTCTCTCTCTCTCTCTCTCTCTCTCTCTCTCTCTCTCTGCAGCTTGTTTGGACATTGCCAGAGACTCTTCTTATATGAAAAAAGAGCAAAATTGATGAGACGGTCCCCTGACCTGGTATGAATTTTCAACTTTATATTTCTGAAAAAGGCTTCAAGTTTCTCGCTCCTTCTCTCCCATTCTAATGACGTTTGAGGCAGCAAATAATGCAAGACATGAACGAAAGTCACAAGAAAAATTATGTGCTTCAAAATCAGAGATGAAGACGAGAGAAATGAAGAAAAGTGTAGGGCTTCTGTTATGAATATCTCATTCTCAATTTCTTATTCCAAGTAGACATTTTCGGTGTGAAAGGAAAATGTATTTTCTAGATTTGATTAAATAACTTACGTTTATTGTTTTTAATTCGAGGCCAAGATACCTTTACTTCAAGATGGCAAAACCTCTCCAGCGTTAATGGATATTTTGATTGTTTACCTGTTACTTGATGTATTTTCATTGGAAAATAATTTGCATTGTATATTACGCTTTAAAGAGGATTGCTCTGTAAAGATCATCATTGTCAGTATAAATACTTCTCGTAATTAATTTCAAAATATAACGAGAGAGAGAGAGAGAGAGAGAGAGAGAGAGAGAGAGAGAGAGAGAGAGAGAGAGAGAGAGAGAGAGAGAGAGAGAGAGAGAGAGAGAGAGAGAGAGAGAGAGAGAGAGAGAGAGTCTACCTGGATCCTTTCCCTGAATCTCCAAGCTGCCTGGAGCAGGATGACCTTGTATCAGATTTTGACAGATGTGACACTTGCCTGTCTGTTACTCTCGGGTTTTATGTTATTTCTTCCTTGAGGTTTCCTTCATCCGTTATTCAGACCCCATTTCTTCTTTGGCATTGGTTCCAGCATGTTATTCGAACAAGATTTTAGCAACTAGCCATGTTTCAATTTCCACATGCGAGCAAAAATATTTTCAATCTGAAGTTTTTGATACATATCCAACGGAAAAAGATTATTAACTCACCGAACAGCAAATAATAAATACAATCTTCAGAAATGTTACACTATTCAGAAGTGATTCATTTTTGACATGAAGTAATGACCATAGTATATATGTATGCGTCATCGCAAAGAAGTATAATATATAATGTAGACGAGAGAGTAGAGAGAGAGAGAGAGAGAGAGAGAGAGAGAGAGAGAGAGAGAGAGAGAGAGAGAGAGAGGAGAGAGAGAGAGAGAGAGAGAGAGAGAGAGAGAGAGAGAGAGAGAGAGAGAGAGAGAGAGAGAGAGAGAGAGAGAGAGAGAGAGAGAGAGAGAATTTCTGGATCCTTTCCCTGAACCTCCAAGCTGCCTGGAGCGGATACCTTTATCAAATTTTGACAGATGTGACACTTGCCTGTCTGTTACTCTCGGGTTTTATGTTATTTCTTCCTTGAGGTTTCCTTCATCCATTATTCAGACCCCATTTCTTCTTTGGCATTGGTTCCAGCATGTTATTCGAACAAGATATTAGCAACTAGCCATGTTTCAATTTCCACATGCGAGCAAAAATATTTTCAATATGAAGTTTTTGATACATATCCAACGGAAAAAGATGATTAACTCACCGAACAGCAAATAATAAATACAATCTTCAGAAATGTTACACAATCAGAAGTGATTCATTTTTGCATGAAGTAATGACCATAGTATATATGTATGTGTCATCACAAAGAAGTATAATATATAATGTAAACGGAGAGAGAGAGAGAGAGAGAGAGGAGAGAGAGAGAGAGAAGAGAGAGAGAGAGAGAGAGAGAGAGAGAGATTATTTTATTTTATCTTATTTTATTTTATTAATTTATTGCGCAAGGCGTCAGACATTATATGATCACATACAAAATCAATGGCAACATAATGCTTCAAATGGATATACAACCAAGAGGAGAGAGAGAGAGAGAGAGAGAGAGGAGAGAGAGAGAGAGAGAGAGAGAGAGAGAGAGAGAGAGAGAGAGAGAGAGAGAGAGAGAGAGAGAGAGAGAGAGAGAGAGAGAGAGAGAGAGAGAGAGAGAGAGAGAGAGAGAGAGAGAGAGAGAGAGAGAGAGAGAGAGAGAAGTCAAGATAATTAGTACCTGTCAAATCCGTCTAAGGAAATTATTTACGTTCTGTATATTGGATGAAAACTAAGAAACAATATAATTATTATGTGTTCGCATTACAGCTCATGAAAATTTAGTAAAATCAACGGAGCTGCCAAACAATGAAGAGCAATATTGAAGAAAGAAATAACTTTAGATCCACCTTATACTATGATGATCGTTTTTACGTCACAGACTCTCTTTACTCTGAAGGGTCAGGAGAGTGCCTTCTTGTGACGGACATTGGTTTTGACAAGTGCGACCGTTATCCTGACTGAATGCAATTTCTAACCTCATACTGTGGGGGGACTTGAACCCATGAACTGACGAATCAAAGTCGCGAGTTACCGCTAGGCCACGGCGGCCAAAATCATAGGCTATTACGGTAATACATCATTTATTGAATACAAAAGCTGTATCAATTAATGCTGGCACGGTCTTCGAAACCTCCATATGAATTGTGAAGTAGGTCAAAAGCCTCCCTTAACTTAATAAAGAAACCCATATAAATGTTACCTATCCCCTTCACAATTATATAATATAAAATGCTTATATATATATATATATATATATATATATATATATATATATATATATATATATATATATATATATATATATATATATATATATATATATATATATATATATATATATATATATATATATATATATATATATATATATATATATATATATATATATATATATATATATGATTCTATTTCACGAGAAACACGTGAATATTGTGATTTCTTATCTTCAGAGGAATCTGATTTGTACAAGCAAATGAGGCAATATATATACATACAGAAAACAGGAGAATAAAGAAAATTAGCAACCCATCAAGTCCTACACCATACCACCATATGTATTATGCAATTGGTAGAGGTGTGAAAACCAAGTAAATTAGATATGGTCAATGGTAGGAGGAAACGGGAACGTATTAAATTGCTAAAAATAAACAGCGAAAAAAAGACGCTAATAATAATAATAATAATAATAATAATAATAATAATAATAATAATAATAATAATAATAAAAATAATAATAATAATAATAATAATAATAATAATAATAATAATAATAATAATAATAATAATAATAATAATAATGATAATAATAATAATAATAATAATAATAATAATAATAATAATAATAATAATAATAATAATAATAATAATAATAATAATAATAATAGAAATAACACTAACCAACAATAATAATAATAACAGTACAATAATAAGGACAAAGATAAGGATATAAACAGTAATCACGAAAAAATACAGAAAAGCAAAACAAAGATAATAATAATGACAATATTTGAAATACTAGCAATATTATAATTATAAAGCTAATAATATGGTAATTATGAAATTTTAATAATAACGTTAAAATAATAGTACTAATAAAAGAAAAGAAAATATTTAAAACCAATTTTTATCCTTTTAAGTAAGAGTAAATCAAATATAGATAAAAATAATATTATATTATCCCCAAAATTACTTTCTTGCAAACTTGAATGAAGCAGTCTTGATAATATGGGATCACTTCCAAATAAACCATGAAATTTAAGTAGTGCAGATTCCAAGATGTTTCTAGTAATAATGTCCTTACTTCTAACTAAGATAGAAGCATTGTTCCAGTAATCAACATAATCCCTGAACAAAGCATTGGAAGATTGACAATTTAGATGGTTATAGTTATCTTGATTGACATGAATTTCTATTGATTTGCTGGCCTGGTCAACATAATACTTATCTCAGTCTTTACATGGAATCTTATATAAGATATTAGAAGTTGAAACAGGGCTATTTTTAATCAACATATTGCAAAAATTTTCATATTTGAATACTAAACGGACATATTATGTTCTCAAAATCTTGACTAAGCTGTGACATCCCAGAAAATAAGAAATAAATAGGGTATTATTAAAATTAAAAGTAACTGTCGGGAAGGAATAATCCTAGAAATATGCATTTTGCAGCACTGAAGCAGATATTTAAGAACCAATTGTGATAACTAAGATTTTTCCCAATACCAAAGATTTTATCAATCTCATCATTAATGAATTCTGGGCTTACAATACGGAAAGCCCGGAGAAACATTAAAGAAAAGACAGATGTCTTTAATTTGAGATCAAGACCAAATACAAATGCACAGAAGATAATTTTTGTTTTATATATCAAACCTCAATGAAAAAGGTTGTCTGTGTAACAAAATGTCTAAAAATGGTAAGCTATTCTTATTCCCTATTTCTAAAGTAAATTTAAAAGAGGGAGCAAAATTATTCAACTTAGTCAAAAACTCATGAACATTAATATCAGTAATGGCTTTAAAAAAAATCCATATAAAGACTAGAAAGAAGAGGGGATAAGTGGTTTCCCATAACCATACCGATAGTTTGTTGGTAATATTTATCGCTAAAAACAAACTTGCCTGCAATACTAAGGTGAATGACTTGTATTATAACATTTGTTATTAAGGATCTCCTTTTCTTTTATTATTACTATTATTTTACCATTACTATAGTCATTTCATAATTACTTTATTATTAGTTTTATAATAATAATATTGCTAGTATTTCTAATATTATCATAATTATTATTATTGGTTTGTTTTTCTGTTTTTTTTTTGTGATTACTGTTTATATTATTATTTTTGTTCTCATTGTTGCACTGTTGTTATTGTTTTGTTGGTTAGTATTATTTCCATTATAATTGTTATTTTTACTGTTATTATCGTTATCATTATTATTGCTATTATTATTATTATTATTATTATCGTTATTATTATTATTATTATTATTATTATTATTATTATTATTATTATTATTATTATTATTATTATTATTATTATTATTAGCTCGCTTTGTTCCCTGTTACTTCAATTTTTAGCAATTTCATATGCCCCCATTTCCCCCTATCACTGACCGTATCCAATTTACTTGGCATTCATACCGTCACCGAACGGATAAAACAAATTGTGGTATGGTCTAGTCTAGGATATAATAGTCCTTTAGCCTGGAGGGTTGATCGGTATCATATTTGTGCAGGAAATCTCAAAATGATTAACTGAAAGACAAATGTGTATAGTCTTAAAAAATGCATGATAGCATATTATATCTCTTAGCCATCCCTGTGATATCAGCCATTTCTTTGGTATCACTTGCGATTTTTTATCACGTGACTTACAGAGATTTTTTTCTTTCCTGTGGCACAATACATTACCTTTAGTATGGCGTCTTATATATCAAAATAAAGTTTAAGAAAAGGACATTTAAAAATAATATAGCTTGTTAGAATATCTGGTAATTTGTGCTGGTTATAAGCATGTTAAACTTTCTCAGTTCCGATTTTTTTTATAGAACTTAATTACCTTCATTACAATAAGGTGAGCTTAGCTCAGTGCCGGTCCAAAGCCCGGATAAATGGGGAGGGTTTCCAGGATAGTCCTAGCAAGACACTGGAAGAAAACCTCTTTGTTCAAGCACCGCATGGCTGACCGAAATGTAATGGCCCTCTGCAGCCCTTTGATGGGCGGAGGGTGCTGAGAAACTTTATAAATGGTCAGCCGACTGACAGATAGAGAACTATCTACTCAGGCGTATGGTTAGAAAGATGAGAAAGACAGTAAGGTGATCGTTCGTGATATTGATAAGCTGACTAATATTTCACATTCTGTACCTTATGAGCTTACTCTTGATACCAGTTTGAAATTTGTAGCTATTATATCAAGAGAGTTATGTGATGTTAAAGTAACCACTATGAAATTCATGTTAATGAACGAAACTTAAAAACAAAACAAAAAATCTTTAAGTGATACATGTCTGAAGTCGGGCTGAAGTTCTTTGAAATGTCAGTAAACCCATGGAAATGGTGTTGTAATTTATTGATTAATGAACATAATATCCATTATATAACTTATAATTATATTCTTTCTCACCTTTCTCACCATACGCCTGAGTAGATAGTTCTCTATCTGTCTGTCGGCTGACCATGTATGAAGTTTCTCAGCACCCTCCACCCATCAAAGGGCTACTGAGGACTGAGGACCATTACATTTTGGTCAGCCATGTGTTGCTTGAGCAAAGAGGTTTTCTTCCAGTGTCTTGCTAGGACTGTGCTGGAAATCCTCCCCATTTATCCGGGGTTAGGACCGGCACTCAGCTAAGCTGGCCTGCTTAACCCAGTGGCTGGGTTAATATATAATTATATATTTAGCTAAATTATTTATAGTATTCTGCAAAGTCATACATGACTTCAAAATGTGCCTTATAATGCAAAATATATGAATCCAGAATACGATATTATTGGATCCTAAGACATTAGCATAATAATTTTTTTTTTCTAAACATGATTATAACCAACGATGCTACAAAAGTTTAAAATAATGTTAATTATAAATACATTTTACACAGTGTAAGTAATTGCAGAAGTAGGACTGGACGAAACTAATTAATTATTACAATGAAATAAAAGAAAAACTGGTAAGAATTAAATGTGCTCCGAGGACTACATTCCACGAGAAAAAAAAATTACAGTAAATTCTTTGAATATACTTTAACTACAGTATTCCTCAAACTCATCCAGTACTTCCAAATGTGTTTCATCCTCATCATCCTCACTGCCTTTCAACCAGTTTTCACAATCTCGTAATCTGTATATGTCGGTACATTTTAGTCCTTTAACCAAACAGATGCTCTTAGATATAACACACGTTTTGGAACACTTTCAAGAAAAGATATCTAGCAGAGCCTCAAGAACAGGTTCACCATCCATCCACTTAATAACCAGCTGGTCTCCCCCATCATTACCTACAGGACTTAGAATGTGAGGTTTTTGCTCTAAACAGCATCTCCAAATGGCAGCCCCATTGGTAAGTCGTGTATGGTGCTGAAGGCAGCTTGTGCTAGGAGGTAGTTCATGGCTTTCTATCTCGCCTTTCCTTGCACAGAGAAGAATGTATCTCAGATCATTCACACGACGTCTTGGGTGCATAGATTTGACAAGTAACTGCTTCATGACTCTCTATCATTGCTTCAAAAAGACTCCACTCATTGCTAAGTTCCATAAATGTTTCTAGAGCATATTTATCTTTGGTCAGTAATCTAAATGAACTTGCATTCCCCTTGCCTGCAAATACATTTACGCTGTCACAATCTGTGAAAGCATGCAAGCCAATTAATCCTTTGCAAACATCAGCTCCAAATGCTGTTGTAACCCTCTCCAGCTACAAAATCTTTGTATGTGCCTTTGTCCCACATATCAGATACAGATGGCTACCAAAGATATTCTGGAAAGCCATGAGGAATATAAACGCATCTGTATCAGAGCAAATAAGAACTTCTTTATGTCCTTGCATTACAGCATGTGCAGCATGAATGAGAAGATGGCCTCCAGATTCTTCTGGAGTGCATGATAGATCAGATACCATCACACTTCCATTTTGGGTTATCTAAAATCACTGGCCATCATCTGTAACAAAGATAACCTTCTGTTCTAGTTTGCTTCTATATTTGTCTTACTTTCATTCATTCACAAGAAATCTTATAAAGTTGGATTTATTGGCACTCTGTCTTGTAAATTATCTCCACTGACAGACAAGTTGGTTAGCAGTGATGCTCTAAAGGATTTGCTTATTGTTTTCTCCTCTAAACCTTCTTTTTGATAATTTAAAGGATATATCAGAATAGGTATCAAACACAACATCAATCCTTTGAGCAAAACCACTCTCCTTCAGTGCCACTGCAAAGACTGTCTGTGCAAAATCTCCAAACATGCTAAGGTCTCCTTTCACTTCCTGCACTAACATCATAACCTCAATTAAAGAAACTTAAAGTGATGGCATTTCCTCCTCTGTTGTTACACCCTTGTGCAATGTGGTAGCTATGATTGCCTTGTTTGTCTTCCTTGGTAATCCCTCTGATGTTGCTGGAGCCCATGGTATTGGTCAAAGTAGATAGGTAAGAATACCAAGCATCTATAAGTTTTGAACTTGGGCCATGACAATGATCCTCCCAAACAGTGATCTATCTGCCTTCAGTATGATTGCTCTCCCAGTTTGTGTCTTTACTTTCCTCTTTTCACAGAGGATGCTAAAGGTTTCCTGTTTACTGTGCTTGATAGTATCAAAGAACTGTGTAACAGGTGGGTTGCATTATAGCCTTTCTTTTTTAAACTTCATATATAATTTTTCTCCAATATCTAGAGCATTGAGTAAATCTGAAGCAACCCCTGGAGTGGCCTGTTAACTGGAGAATGGATTTATCCAGCTGTCAATAAGACTGACTATTAGTGACTGCCTCTTCACCCTTATCAATTCTTGATAGCTAGAGATCATGATGAAGTGGCTCTGTTATATTCTGTTGCACCAAGTTTCTTGAGTTACCCAAAAATGCACTTCTGTGTTCAAATGTTATGTAATAATGCTTGACTGCCCCTGACTGGATGTGCCTCCTGGTGTCTGGAGTTTTTCTGTTTACTGTCGCTTCAAGTGCCTGATCTACTGGAAGATGACCAAAAGGGTTATTACTTGATATCTGCACAGAAAAGCAACCATTTCTGAAGTTGTTGTTTTAGATTCTCCACACACGGATGGGTGGAACGGGTCATGGAGGACCCATAGGGCGGTTGCCAGCCGGCACAGGCCCCAACTCCCCACTGTGGTGACCAGCCACAGCAGTAACATCCCCAGTAAACAGCTTAAACTCTCTTGCCCAGACGAGGCCCAATCCGTCAACCTCGCGAATGCGAGGCCAGTGCGCTACCACTGTACTAACCAGGAGGCTATTTCTGAAGGCTTCATACATTTCTGGATATGCGTTCTTTAATGATGACATCTGGGCAAAATAAACAATGAGGTATCTGGCATAGTTTGTCTTGTCATATGCAAAGGACCAGGAAATCAGTGCTCTGATGGCATGCACATGGAGCTCCCAGTTCCTTTCACGAGATCCACACAGCAAGCCAAAAATAATGTCCTCAGCCATGTCGATGTAAGACATCCTAAATGCTGGAAGATCACCATTTGACTTGCAAAGATGGTCAAGGAACTAAGACCAAATTGAAAGAAATTGGAAATATATTCCTGTTTCAGATTTGTGTTGCTAAAATTGGCTAGGGTGTTTAGAACTTTCAGGTACTCATGTTCATCTGCTTCCACTTGTGACATGAACTGTTCCCAAATTAACCTCATCAAAGTCTTATACAAAAGTTTGTAGATTCTTACAGATCGATAGTACATTCTACCTTCAAGATCCCCATTAACAAAACCTTCTGCAACAACACTAGATTCTATATATATATATATATATATATATATATATATATATATATATATATATATATATATATATATATATATATATATATATATATATATATATATATATCACGTAAGCCAGCGTCTTCAAACCTCTTTCCTAGGACAGCGAGAGCATTGCAGATAGCATGGAATGCCCCTAACCTGATAATGATATTGGCATATTTAAAACTGTGTCCAGGCAATCTCATATATTTTGCAAAATTGGCTTGAGCTACGACAATGACAATAACTGGCAGTTATAGCTTGGTTCTGATAGCCTCACCCTTATTCAAAGTTTCAAAGGCTGTTTTCAGATCAGTTGCAGGAGTGTTTATTGTTGGGAGGTAACACAGAAGGTCTCCTTTGATGGAGATGCCATTTCTAATTTTTATGTTGAATCCGGTCCAGCTTGGGATGCTTGCATTTTCAACAGCTGAAAGTCTGTGAAGGCTCCAGATAATGTTAATACTGTGAGCAGTGTCTGAAGCTTCATCACTTCCTTATTGTTCACTGTACTTGTCTGCAATGGTTGTGAACCTACTTTCTTTCCAGCAACGTAAGTTTGCAGCTCGGTGTGCTCTGCAGAAATAGTTCTTTGTTTTTTTCTTATCAACAGTTGCAAGAGTATGTTTTAAAAGGTGAGAACCAAATATTTTTGGTTGCAGAGCAATGCCATTAACAAGATGGGAGGCTCTCTTATCTTTCAAGGTTTCCTCAAGTCTTTCAATATTATCCCATGCTAAAGATGTTAAATTCTTGGCTGCATAGGAGTAGGTACGACCACCTGTTGATTCTGTGTAGCAGATCATTTCTGTAGGGAGAGGGCTATGTCATTTTCTTCAGTTTGTGAGAATGATACACCATATCGAAGCTTGCTTATCATATGGATTAATTCAGTATTACCTGTTAATGTTCTGATAGCATATAGAAGCAAGAAATGCTTTGGAGATTTTTGACTTCACCGTGTTGTGGCATAGATCAGATCCTGACCAAGAGATTGAATTAGTAATTTTACTATTTTGGATGGGCTTTCATTTTCAGGTTCTCCAGTGAGAACGCCAGTCAAGAACTGTTGCAGGAGACATTGTAGATGCATGGCCTCTTCAGTATCATCAGTTGGATGATAGAGCCATGGAGAAGTTGCACAATTTACATGTATTGATGAGCGAGAGTAACATGATGCCTGGTGAATTATGCAGTTTATGTCACTTGTTTTTGTCCACAGCATTTACAGTTCATTGTTAAGCTTTCTATTTTCTAGGACCACATCTTGCATTGTAGCATTGCCCGGAACTGCTGTCAGGTTTCCAGCTTCATCTTTATATATGTGAAGAATGTCACCAAATTACAATTCTAGTCTCCATCTGATGTGCTTCTTAACAAAGACTGTCATTGTGAAGCTTCCACCATGCATGAAATACTCCATTCTAGATGAAAACGTGGCTACTGGAACAATCAGCTTATCAGGCAGCATTTAATTTCTTATGAAGGAGAAAAGGTCAGCATAAGTGTCAGTCTTAACTTTGTTGTAAGCTGCCTCAGATTCATCTTCAGCCTTGCTTGCCGATCTTCTTTCTTGATATTTTAGTGATTTCCTAGTATAAATTTTGTAACAAGAGTTATAATAATCAGCTTTTGTGGGTACATTGTAACGACTTGTGATGACTAGGATTTTGTCATCTTGTTTATCCACAGCACATTGTCGATGTCTCTCATCAACCCTCAGCTGTCTGGCCTTGATAGGGTTTTCACGAGTTCCTTTTCAGAAATTATCTTTCCCAAAGAATATACATTCAGGCTGAAACACTGGATGTGGAGGACATTCAGTGCTGTCGTTCTGTTGTTCCGCTATTCCCAGCATCTTCATCCGACTTTTCAGATGATTTTGTTTTTAGGATTTCCATATCTCTTTTTCTGCGTAAAAAGGCTCTTACATTGTCTGTGATAAATTATGTTTGGCAACTCATGCTCGCATACACCTCCTGCAATATAAAAAAAAATGGTGATGATTCCACACTCAGGCAGCATCAAGGAGAGTCAACCATGAGTAGTATTCCTGTGGTGTAACTAGGGTTCCTGCATCTTTATCGTATGTTTCAAAGTGGATGATGCATTTTTATTTGAGTTTACCATTTTTACCTAGCAGGCTTTCTGTCATCCGTAGAAAGTACATGCCACATGCATCTTCATTGCCAACAACCTGAAAGAGGAAGATATGAACAAATTATTCATAACCACTGCCTGTAGCCTATATAAAGAACGATATGATAAAGGCCATTTTAACATTAAATAACTCTCCTAATATATTAGCTACAGATCTCATACTAGTATCAAAAGAAAGCTCATAATCTGCAAAATGTTAATTATTAATTAGCCCATCAATATCAG
>JAXCGZ010021324.1:20000-25000 GCA_037179515.1 Halocaridina rubra | reverse complement strand
CTGTGGGTGCTGTGGGTGGCGTGGATGAGGAGTTGGCCAGGATCGGTGGTGCGGGGGTGGGGGGTGCGGGAGTGGGGGGACAGGAGAGTGATATGTCATCACCCGCACCCCCTCCTGCCGTGTCTCCCGCCACGGGAGCTATAAAACGCTCGCACCCTAAACCAATAAATGGCCGGAAGAACCCGGTAAGATTTGGTAGAAGTAAATAGTAACTTGTAAGTCAGTAATGTAAAAGTAGTGTAATAAATTTCTTCACCATGGCTGTAAATAGATACCTCCCATACTATTCCATTAGTGACGACGAACTTATAAGGCTAACAAACAACGACAAAGTACTTCCCAATTATTTATGTATCAATGAGCTTGATAAGATGATATTTAACCCACTTGATCTTGAAAATGAAATAGATTTGTTTTTGAATAATATGAGAAACACAACCAACACTTTTTCAATTTATATATACTTAAAAGAACTGTATTCAAATTTAAAGAAATCTACTGCATTTTCGGTTTGTTGATCAATGTTTAACAGATAATAATATATGTGATGTAATGGGTTTTTCGGAGACTAGGCTGGATAGTGATATTGAATCATTGTATAATATAACAGGGTACAATATATTCACTCAGAACAGAGACAGGAAAGGTGGAGGTGTATGGATGTTATTTAGCTAATAAGCATAGCTCGAGTGTTATAAAGGAGTGCAGTTTGATGGAACGATTCATTGAATGTATTAGTGTAAAGGTACATAACGATAAGGAAAATTGCTTCTTTGCATCTGTATATAGACCACCAAAGGGGAACATGGCTGAATTCCTTGGAGCTTTACTGAAAGTATTTGATTTTGCAGCAAGAAAAAAATACAAAACTATTTATTTATTCGGTGATTGGAACTTAGATTTGTTTAAAATAAATTATCAAAGAGTAACTGATTTTATAAACTTAATGTATTCACGTGGCTGCTTTCCAATAACTACTAAACCTACAAGAGTAACTGAAAATAGTGCATCTCTAATCGATCATATCTGGACCACAAATCTTGAAGACAACTTAAGTAATTGCAGTGTACACCGACATAACAGATCATATTGCAGTATACTCCCAGTTTAAAAAAGAAGAACATAAATTTGATGCATATGTAGAAAAAAGACATTACTCTGATGATAACATAGCTAAATTTACTAGAGATATATCACATGAAAAATGGCATCATATCATAGACCTAAATAATGCAAATGAAGCTTTTAACAAATTTCACTGTACAATTAGAGATAAATTTCTAGACTGGTTTCCTCTAAGAAAATCGACTGTAAATAATGAAAAAAACAACAGATGCCCACACATAACTGCAGGATTAAAAAATAGTATCAAAGAAAAACACCGATTAGAAAGGCTTGCATCAAAATGGCCTTTGTCTTTTGGAACCAGATATAAAGCTTACAGGAACAAATTAGTAACACTACTCCGAGCTGCAAAAAATAGATATTTTCAGGATAAGCTTAAGAAGGAACAAGGAAACAGCAAGTCCACCTGGAATACAATAAACAGCCTAATGGGACGAAAACAAATTAATCATTCAAAGGAAATCAAATTAAAAAAAATTAATGACCACACTGCTAATATCTTTAATAATCATTTCTTAACTATAGAGCAACCAACACAGGAACAACAAAATGTGAAACAAAACTCACACCGACAGTTTCTAATTAATCCACCAGACTTTTCGTTTTTCTTGTATCCTGTAATAAGGGAGGAAGTCACTAAATATATAAAAACCTTAAAACCAAATACAGCGTCAGGATATGATGAAATTCCATAAAAACTTTTCCAGGTCACTGCCCATTACATTGGTACCCCACTTACCCACATAATCAATCTATGTTTTCAGCAAGGATGTTTTCCAGACAAACTAAAAAGTGAGAAAGTAATACCTATATATAAGTCAGGCACTGTACATGATGAAAATAACAATAGACCTATATCAATCTTACCGTCCTTAAGTAAAGTGTTTGAAAAAGCGATTGTTCACAGACTTAAAGAATTCCTTGAAAAGTTCAACCTATTATCCGAAAATCAATACGGATTCCGTAATAATAAGACCACTGAAAAAGCAGTAATGAACTTTACAAGCGATGTTTATCAAAATTTGGAAAATAAAAACTTTGTTGCAGGGGTTTTCCAAGACTTGTCCAAAGCATTTGACTCATTAGACCATGATATACTAATAAAAAAACTAACTTGTGTGGGTATTAGGGGAACACCATTACAGTTATTTAAGAGGTACTTGAAAAATAGAAAACAAGCCTTATATTGTAATGGGAAAGCATCTTTGTTGCAAACTATTGAGAGGGGAGCACCACAGGGATCAATACTGGGCCCATTGTTATTTTTAGTTTATATAAATGATATTTCCAATGCCAGTAATAAATTCAAATATATTCTTTATGCAGATGACACCAACCTTCTCTTGCATGATAATAGCCTTGACCACCTGCATTCTGTTTTAAATAGTGAGCTAGAAAAAAATAACAACTGGGTCTCTGTTAATAAATTAAATCTAAATGTTTCCAAAACTGACTATATCTTATTTCAAAATAGATCTGTAGTACACAATATTGGTCAAGTTAATATGAATGGGTATGAAGTTAAAAGAGTTGCTTGTAAGAAATTATTGGGAGTAATTATTGATGAAAATTTAAGTTGGAAATATCATATTCAATCTGTCTGCTCAAAATTGTCCAAGACGTGTGGAAGTTTGTATAAAATTCGCCATAACCAAACAAATGAGGCCTTAAAAAGTATATACTATACCCTTTGTTATCGTCATATACTGTTTGTCCATCTGGGGTTGTACTTGACCGTCAATTGTAAGGGATGTATTTGTAACTCAGAAAAGACTGATCAGAACTATTACATATAGTGGAAAATATGACTCGCCTTCCTCTTTATTCAAGAAGCTAAACTTGCTTAAATTTAATTACTTGATACAATATTTCTGTCTTATTATTATACATAGTGATGTTAACAAAAACAGAAAATTATTTAGATTTATTCAACACAACCATGGAACCAGAGGTAACAATATAAATTTGATATGTCCACAGCCGAGAACAAGCTTGTACAAATTTTCTATTCACTGTTTTGGCCCAAAATGTTGGAAAGCATTACCAGAAGATTTAAAACCAATAACTGGCACAACTTTATTTAAAAATAAATTCAAACAGCATTTATTTACTAGGCAAAATCAAGCAGCTGTTGATTGATAATTAATACAGTATTGGTGCATCATTATGTACAGGTTAAGGTCAGGCTACTATTTTGTTTTATTACAAGATAAGTATGAGATTGCTATATTGGAGATTTTGTTCACTATTGCCGTCACACATTAAATTATGTGAAATGTATATTAAACTTCCTGCCAAGGAGCTCTTGCTCAGCAGGCTAGTGCCTCTGAATATAATGTACATATTTATTCCTGTATGTATACTAAATATTTGGCAATAAAATCTATGACTATGACTATGACTATAACTTCAACCATATGCCTCCCCTCCACGTCCACCCATCTGATCTGCTGGTGCCCCACACTCCTTCTCCCTTTCACTGGCATAATCTTAGCTCTCCTGATTAGTTCCTCCTCCCCTTTTCTTACTACATGGCCATAGTATCTCAGACGAGCTTCCCTAGCCTTCTCTATGACATTACAAATTCCACAGATTCTTCTTAAATCTCGACTCTCCCTCCTCTCCAGTAATGATATTCCAGCAATCCATCTAACCATCCTCATTTCTGTTCTCTCCAACAGTCCCTCCTCTCTCCTCCTAAGTGGCCAAGCTTCTGCCCCATATAGTAGTACAGGCCTGACCACTGTCTTGTATATCTTCATTCTGAGTTTTAACAGCATTTTCTAATTTAAGGTAACTCCAGTCATTTCTTTCCATTTTCGCCATGCTTCCCTCACCCTCCATCTCACTGCTTTCTCAGTACCTCCCTCCTCTGTTAATACTGATCCCAAGTAGTTAAACTTACTGTCTGACTTAGCACTGTACCATCTTCCACATGGAGGTTTACCTCTTCCTGACCTCCTTTACTACTAACCATTAGCTCTGTCTTTCCTGGGTTTACTTTCAATCCTTTCCTTTCGAGGACCCTTTTCCATGATAAAAACCTTTCTTGCATTTCATCTTCTGTGTCTGCTATAATGACTAAATCATTGGCAAACATTAGTTCCCACAGCTCTTCATTATTTCTTAACTCTCTTGTCAAAGTGTCGATAACAAAGAGGAACAAGAACGGACTCAGAGCTGATCCCTGATGGAGGCCGACCTCCACAGGGAATGCTTCACTCTCCCCATACTTTGTCTTTACGGTGGTTCCTGCCCCCTCATACATCATCTTCATTATTCTTAGTAACTTCTAGGGTACTCCTCTCTCTCTCAAACACCAATACACCACTCTTCTCGGTACCCTATCATACACCTTTTCAAAATCCACAAAACACACGAAAATTTTCTGTTTCCTTCTAAATACTTTTCTTTGACTTGACGTACTATAAAAATTGCATCCATTGTGCTCTTTCCTTTCGTAAATCGAAAGTGTTGTTCATCTATATCTATCAAGACTCTCAACCTTCCTTCTACTAATCTTTCTAATATCTTAAATACATGCTGCAAAAGCTTTAATCCCCTGTAGTTCCCACAATATAACACGTCTCCTTTCTGTTTATATATTTTAATCATCCATATATATATATATATATATATATATATATATATATATATATATATATATATATATATATATATATATATATATATATATATATATATATATATATATATATACATATATATATATATATATATATATATATATATATATATATATATATATATATATATATATATATATATATATATGTATATATATATATATATATATATATATATATATATATATATATATATATATATATATATATATATATATATATATATAT
>JAXCGZ010021324.1:0-17500 GCA_037179515.1 Halocaridina rubra | reverse complement strand
AAACACATATTATCTCCAATGCATAATTATTCAGTACCTCACTTATATGAGGGAAGTAAAAGACTTACTTTCACTGCTAAAATTAATAGTATATTATTCAAATGGAAGACATTAGGAGTGTGTCGTTTTTTTTTTGGATTTAGCAGCTCACTGTGACTTATTTTTTTTATTTGCATAATTTCATTCTCTGGAGTGGATAAAGAAACACTAAAACCATGCTAATGGTAAGGACAATAAGTATATCTAAACTTTATTCTCTTATTTGTAACTTATTAACATTTGAATTCACAGATAAATGCCTCAGAAAAGTTTGGGGTAAATATAAAGGCTTTAGTTTTTTTTATTTACAACATCAAATATATCATGATATGAAGGACTGATAAGAAAATCAACTTCCCTCTAAATATCTACAAGATGCTCTTCTGAATGATATGGTTTGGATCACAACTCAGTTTCACAGGCAGTCATCAAACAATGTCCGGAAAGAGGTTTTACGATCATGCAACAAGTCTCACGGCTGATTTATGGCACTGTCGGGAAGATTGCCTCGGAATAATGGTCACTATTGTAACTTCGCGCCTCATAAGTACACTTTAATGCGTTTTACACTAAGAGTGAGGGGTGAAGTTTAATGACGACGTAAAGGGTGATAAACAGGCATGTCTCTAGTTTTATAGTTCATTTGGGGTAGGTGTCACTCACCTCATAACTTTGCTCCTTTTCCATGCCTCATAAAAATACTTTTACCGAATAAGCTGAGAATCTTACTTAGTATCCAATTCATTTTCATTGCAATTTACTAACACTTTATTATCTGTACTTAACATTCCTTTTTTATACTGTATTGGAGTTTCCCTACATATGGCCACCGTGGTCGAGTGGTAATGCTTGCGACTTTGATTTGTCAGGTACAAGGTTAGATAGGGCATTCACTCAGGTTAAAGGTTGAACTTGCCAAAACTAAAGCCCTTCACTATCCTATCCCTTTGTAGAAAAAGGAGTCCCTGACGTAAAGCCGATTACATATCTGTTTTGCCCACTTGAAAAGACGAAACTCAATGAATGCGAGTCTCCATATGCATACGAAAAGAAATGATATCGAGGTCAGGATGGCACCATCTGATTCACCTCTATATAACATCGCTCTCGATAGAAGGCCATATCGGGTAGCAGCAAGAAGCAATATTGATGCTGGAGAAGTTGATGGAACCAATAGCAATGAATCGTCCACTAAAAAACGAAATTTGGTTGCCAATAAAAACTTTGTATTAATATTTACAAGCATATCAAGTATGTCATTTTACTTAAATGTACTGTTTCAGAGTCATACAACTGTACTTTAGTTACATTCTTGCTTTCCATTTTTAATTCTTGTTTGTCGTGAATATGCGCTTTCTCTACCAATACCCTTTATTTTCATGTTAAGCTATATGTTCTATTTATTTTAGTTATCCTCTTATTAACTCTTCCCATACCTTTATCAGTTAATCAATCATATTCATCTTTAATCACTGCAGATATTCCGTTTTAGTCTGTTCTTCATTATACAAATTTCTCTCACATCACATTTTTTTCATAAATCCAGTTTTTTTACCAGTTAGTTCCTGAGCAAGCGTTGTCTGATATAAGAGAAATACAATCATAGCCGTAGGAGAGAGAGAGAGAGAGAGAGAGAGAGAGAGAGAGAGAGAGAGAGAGAGAGAGAGAGAGAGAGAGAGAGAGAGAGAGAGAGAGAGAGAGAGAGAGAGAGAGAGAGAGAGAGAGAGAGAGAGAGAGAGAGAGAGATATTAAACTACTTTCATCACATTAATGGATAAATTTTTATATGAACATATATGAGAAGGAAAATAAATGAAAAATTGTTGGAAAGTCATCACACTTTTGAAAATAGGTGTCTTTAATGAATTTTATTTCGGTATATACCTTATTGCGCTGGCTGTCTTGTCTGATATGGTATCAAAATCTCTTTCTTCCTTTACGTCTGTATGCATCTTTGGTGATAAGCACAATTTCTAGTATTTACCATCATACTCTAATATAATGAAGCTAATTGAATATATCGAAAAATGTAGTAATAAAACTAACTTATTTTTTCATTTGTCACTAAAAATTACATGCTTAACTCCAGTAATTTGAAACAAATACATATTTTCAGGGGTTATGAAGAAATTTTGAAATGGGTCAAATTGCTTCTTTCCCCTAAATTGTATCTTCCATTTTGCAATGGTCAAATGGGAGAAATGACAAACACGGAAAAATGGAATCTATCAAGAGAGATGAAGAGCCTCTCGGGAAATATTTAGAAATTTGCTGAAAGTAACAACCATCACTTATAAATGTCGAGCATTGTGCTATCATATGTTAGAAGAATATAAATGTATATATTTACTACATATAACTCTTAAATAAAATTCCTTTCTGTGCCTTTAATATAGTGAAGTAATAAACTAAAATGACTATATATATATATATATATATATATATATATATATATATATATATATATATATATATATATATATATATATATATATATATATATATATATATATATATATATATATATATATATATATATATATATATATATATATATATATATATATATATATATATATATATATATATATATATATATATATATATATATATATATATATATATATATATATATATATATATATATATATATATATATATATATATATATATATATATATATATATATATATATATATATATATATATATATATATATATATATATATATATATATATATATATATATATATATATATATATGTGTGTGTGTGTGTGTGTGTGTGTGTGTGTGTGTGTGATTACCTAAATGTGATTACCTGATTGTGCTTACGGGAAAGAGCCCAAAGATCGTATCTTTCCGTCGCCTGATTGGTTCCATTTTCTACTTAGTGATACTTATCATACCTGTCCTTAAAACTATGGATTGCGATAGCATTAACTACCTCCTCGCTTAGCGAATGTGTGTGATTACCTAATTGTTATTACCTAATTGTGTTTACGGGAAAGAGCCCAAAGCTCGTATCTTCCCGTCTCCTCATCGGTTCCATTTTATACTTAGTGATACTTATCATACCTGTCCTTAAAACTATGGATTGAGATAGCATTAGCTACCTCCTCGCTTAGCCAATTCCAATTATCAACTACTCTTACACTGAAAAAGTATTTCCTTACATCCTGCATGGAAGTTTTCTTACGAAGCTTCAAACTATGACCTCTAGCTCTAGATCCAGCCATATCAAAATATCGTTCCCTATCCATTCTATGATATCCATGAAGGAATTTAAAGACTGTCACCATATCCCCCCTCAATCTTCAAGCTTCGAGTGATGGTTAGTCTAATTCCCTCAGCCTCTCATCATACCTGAGATTACGTATTTCTGGCACCACTTTCGTGGCATGTCTTTGAACTTTTTCAAGCTTAGCTAAGTGCTTTTTCGAGAGCGGATTCCAAAAGGTGGCTGCATATTCAAGTTTTGGGTTCACATAAGTTACATAAATATTTCTGAGCATTTCCTTGTCCATGTGCCTGAAGACTACCCTTCCATTTGATAAGAGAGCATATGCTGCCCTTACTATGCCATTTATATGTATTTCTGGAGACAAATCTGCCAGTATGTTTACTACTAGATCAATCTGCCAGTATGTTTACTCCTAGATCTCTCTCATATTCTGTCTCTTGAAGTTGTACTCCAGCCACCGAGTAGTCAAGCTTGAGCCTTCTTGCACTTGTACCCATTCTCATTACCTTACATTTCTGACCACTCATGCAGACTATTTAGATCTTCCTGAAGTTCTCTACCATTGTTCTCGTTTCCTACTTCCTTCACAATCTTTGCATCATCTGCAAACATATTCATGAATGAATTTACAGACTCTGGTAGGTCATTTACATATGCAAGGAACAAAAGTGGCCCTAAAACTGAACCATGTGGAACTCCACTACTAACTCTACTCCATTCAGACACTGAGTGTCTTACTCTAACCCTCTGCTCCCTTCCTTCTAAGTAATAATCCATTCCAAGACATTTCCACCTATTCTAGCCATTGCTTGCAGCTTCCTAATAAGTCTCCCATGTGGAACTGTGTCAAATGCTTTCTGGAAGTCTAAGAATATGCAATCTGCCCAGCCCTCATTTTCCTGTAAGATTCGGCTTACCTCATCATAAAATTCTAATGCTCTTGCTACTGTTGATCTACCTTCTCTGAAGCCATGTTGCCTCACTGACAAAAAGTTGAAGGATTCCAAGTGAAGAGATATATGTTTCCTTAGTAGTTTCTCCATAACTTTGCAAACTATGCTGGTCAAGGAAACTGGTCTATAGTTCAGAGCAGTATCCCTCTTTCCCTTTTTGAAGATAAGTATCACATTTGCTTGTTTCCAGCATCTTGGAATCTCCCCTGACTCCAGTGACTTTTTAAATATGATACTTAGTGCCACTGATATTGAGCATGCGCATTTTTTAAGCACATGAGGGGATATATCATCAGGACCTGTAGCTTTATGAACATCTAACTCCATCAGCGCTTTGCATACCTCTGTGGCTGTAAGGTTGATGTTCTCTAATACCGGCCCTTGAACTTCTTTCACTGCAATCTGTGGGGGTGGGGTATTTTCTACTGTAAATACTGACTGAAACTCCTTGTTCAATTCTTTGCAGATCTCTTCATCCGTCTCAGTGATGCTTCCATTCGCTCTCTTTAGCCTTAAAACCTGTTCTTTTACCTTCAGTTTTCCTCTGATAAAGCAGTGGAAAAGCTTGGGATTTTCTTTAGCCTTCCTGGTGATGTCCCTCTCATAGTCTCTCTCTGCCTCTCTCCTTTTACTTACGTAGTTCATTTCTTGCTCTTTTGAAAGTTTGCCAGGCATTTATGTTTTTTCTCCTCCTATACCTTTTCCAGCATTTGTTTTTCCACTCCTTAGCTCTTTTACACCAATTATCGAACCATTTCTCTCTGGCATGAATTACACCTACTTTGGTGACAGGTATGCAGCAATCTACTATCTTCCCATATTTCTCACAAAAGATGTCATACATTTCTTCTACAGATTTGTTGTAAAATAAGGTTCTCCAGTCAATAACTACAAAAAGCTCATTCATTTTGATGTAATCTCCTTTCGGATAGTTCCTCCTCATGTCCTCAGTGCCTCTACTCTCAGGAAGAATATCTTCAATGATATACTCCATCAACAACACACAGTGGTCACTCTTTCCTATTGGTGGTTCATACTCAATTATTTCAATATCCAACACATTATCTGTGAACACTAGATCAAGTAGTGATGGCTCATCCCCACCCCTGGCCCTTGTTGGTTCCATTACATGTTGGTGTAGGAAATTCCCTTGTACGCAATCTAGGAATCTTGCCCCGAATGAGTCCTCACCACTGTGTGGGTCAAGATTTATCCAATCTATCTCTTTATGATTAAAGTCTCCCATAATCAAAATCCTACATTTTTTTTCCCGTGCCATGTTAATAACTGAGTTTATGACTTCAATAGTACCTATATGACTTTCCTCATAAACTTCAAGCCTATTTTGGTTCCTTGGTGGGTTATATACAACAGTTATTATAATGCTCTCTGACCCAGTATTTATGCGAGCAACAAGAAATTCCTTGAACTCACTTTCTGTAGCCAAGTTTATTTCTTCGACATGAATCCTTTCACTTATGAGCAGTGCTATCCCTCCACCAGTCCTCTCAGATCTTTCAACCCTTAGTATTCTGAAACCCTTAGGAAAAACTGAGACATTGTTTATGTCCTCACTCAACATAGTCTCTGTAATTGCTACTATATCTGCCTTACTGTTGTGAATCCTATCTTTTAATTCTACTGCCTTACCAGCTATTCCATCAGCATTTGTGTATAGCAATCTTAATGAGGCCCCATCCCCTGATTTTCAGTCATTATCTTCTTTATCTCCCCTTTGTCTTTAGGAACTCTGTAATAAAAAATTTTCTTCTCTTCTTCATTTCTTTCATCATTTAACCTTCTTGCCTCTTGCAACAAGTTTTTGATCTTTCCCATCTCTTCCTGTGTTCTGTATTGTCTAATGAACACTTCTTTGAATTCTTGAAGGTCTTTTAGACTTTTTTTTTCTCAACAATATTTCCCTACATGTTTCCCCTCTCTCAAAGGTTACTTTTGTTGGTCTCGGCTTTCCTTCCCTCGAATATTTACCTAGTTGGTGTATGTTTACAATATCCTCAGAAAAACATACTACTCCAAGCTTTCTTATTAGGTCTACAACCCTAGCTTTATTTTCTTCAAGTATCCCCTGCCATGTTGGCTCCTGGGACTCGCTTATGCCTGAGATTACCACTGTCTTCTCCTTATCAAGTGCCTGTCTGATGAGTGGGTTTGTCCTTTCCATCACAACGTCTTTCATTTTTTCGATTACTGTCTCTTTATAGTCAACTGTTTGTATGTTTTCCAGTGCCACCACCTTTACAGCCTCTTTTACTGCCACATTCCCCTTTTGTGCATCAGCAAAGGAAGTTTTCATGGCATCATTTTCCATATTCAGCTCCTGGAACTCTTTTCTGAACTGTTCAATGTTTTCCTTAATCTGGACATTCCAAGCAGCAATCTCGTCTCTCTCAGAAGAGAGCAGTGAACTAACATCTAATTCCTTTAGGTTGTCATTCAGTTGTTTGTTTTTATCTTCTTGTTTAGAAATTCTAGATTCTAGTTGACTCTTTTCCCCTTCCAGCTTCTTTATTCTTTTTTCTAGTTCCTTTCTCTCGTGTGTGTGTGTGTGTGTGTGTGTGTGTGTGTGTGTGTGTGTGTGTGTGTGTGTGTGTGTGTGCGTGTGTGTGTGTGTGTGTGTGTGTGTGTGTGTGTGTGTGTGTGATTACCTAATTGTGTTTACGGGAAAGAGCCCAAAGCTCGTATCTTCCCGTCTCCTCATTGGTTCCATTTTATACTTAGTGATCCTTATCATACCTGTCCTTAAAACTATGGATGGAGATAGCATTAACTACCTCCTCGCTTACCGAATTATAATTATCAACTACTCTAACACTGAAAAAGTATTTCCTTACATCCTGCAAAGAAGTTTTCTTACGAAGCTTCAAACTATGACCTCTAGTTCTAGAGCCAGCCATATCAAAATATCGATCCCTATCCACTCTATCATAACCATGAAGGAATTTAAAGACAGTCACCATATCCCCCCTTACTCTTCTAGCTTCGAGTGATAGTAAGTCTAATTCATTCAGCCTCTCATCATACCTGAGATTGCGTATTTCTGGCACCAGTTTCGTGGCATGTCTTTGAACTTTTTCAAGCTTAGCTATATGCTTTTTCAAGTGCGGATTCCAAAAGGGGGCTGCATATTCGAGTTTTGGCCTCACATAGGTTACATAAATATTTCTGAACATTTCCTTGTCCATGTGCCTGAAGGCTACCCTTACATTTGATAAGAATGCATATGCTGCCCTTACTATGCCATTTATATGTATTTCTGGAGATAAATCTGCCAGTATGTTTACTCCTAGATATCTCTCATTTTCTGTCTCTTGAAGTTGTACTCCAGCCACCGAGTAGTCAAGCTTGGGCCTTCTTGCACTTGTACCCATTCTCATTACCTTACATTTTGAAGTATTGAATTTCATTAGCCACTTTTCTGACCACTCATGCAGATTATTTAGATCCTCCTGAAGTTCTTTACCATTGTTCTCGTTTTTTACTTTCTTCACAATCTTTGTGATTACCTAATTGTGTTTACGGGAAAGAGCCCAAAGCTCGTATCTTCCCGTCTCCTGATCGGTTCCATTTTAGACTTAGTGATACTTATCGTACCTGTCCTTAAAACTATGGATTGAGATAGCATTAACTACCTCCTCGCTTAGCCAATTCCAATTATCAACTACTCTTACACTGAAAAAGTATTTCCTTACATCCTGCAAAGAAGTTTTCTTACGAAGCTTCAAACTATGACCTCTAGTTCTAGAGCCAGCCATATCGAAATATCGATTCCTATCCACTCTATCAAAACCATGAAGGAATTTAAAGACTGTCACCATATCCCCCCTTACTCTTCTAGCTTCGAGTGATGGTAAGTCTAATTCCCTCAGCCTCTCATCATAACTGAGATTGCGTATTTCTGGCACCAGTTTCGTGGCATGTCTTTGAACTTTTTCAAGCTTAGCTATGTGCTTTTTCAAGTGTGGATTCCAAAAGGGGGCTGCATATTCGAGTTTTGGCCTCACATAGGTTACATAAATATTTCTGAACATTTCCTTGTCCATGTGCCTGAAGGCTACCCTTACATTTGATAAGAATGCATATGCTGCCCTTACTATGCCATTTATATGTATTTCTGGAGACAAATCTGCCAGTATGTTTACTCCTAGGTCTCTCTCATTTTCTGTCTCTTGAAGTTGTACTCCAGCCACCGAGTAGTCAAACTTGGGCCTTCTTGCACTTGTACCCATTCTCATTACCTTACATTTTGAAGTATTGAATTTCATTAGCCACTTTTCTGACCACTCATGCAGATTATTTAGATCCTCCTGAAGTTCTCTACCATTGTTCTCGTTTTTTACTTTCTTCACAATCTTTGCATCATCTGCAAACATATTCATGAATGAATTTACAGACTCTGGTAGGTCATTTACATATACAAGGAACAAAAGTGGCCCTAAAACTGAACCCTGTGGAACTCCACTACTAACTCTTCTCCATTCAGACACTGAGTGTCTTACTCTAACCCTCTGTTCTCTTCCTTCTAAGTAAGTTTTTATCCATTCCAAAACATTTTCACCTATTCTAGCCATTGATTGCAGCTTCCTAATAAGTCTCCCATGTGGAACAGTGTCAAACGCTTTCTGGAAGTCTAGGAATATGCAATCTGCCCAGCCCTCTCTTTCCTGTAAGATTTGGCTTACCTCATCATAAAATTCTAATAAGTTTGTTACTGTTGATCTACCTTCTCTGAAGCCATGTTGCCTCACTGACAAAAAGTTGAAGGATTCCAAGTGAAGAGATATATGTTTCCTTAGTAGTTTCTCCATAACTTTGCAAACTATGCTGGTCAAGGAAACTGGTCTATAGTTCAGAGCCGTATCCCTCCTTCCCTTTTTGAAGATAGGTATCACATTTGCTTGTTTCCAGCATCTTGGAATCTCCCCCGACTCCAGTGACTCCTTAAATATGATACTTAGTGCCACTGATATTGTGTTTGCGCATTTTTTAAGCACATGAGGGGATATGTCATCAGGACCTGTAGCTTTATGAACATCTAAATCCATCAGCGCTTTGCATACCTCAGTGGCTGTAACGTTGATGTTCTCTAATACCGGCCCTTGAGCTTCTATCACTGCAATCTGAGGGGGTGGGGTATTTTCTACTGTAAATACTGACTGAAACTCCTTGTTCAATTCTTTGCAGATCTCTTCATCCGTCTCATTGATGCTTCCATCCGCTCTCTTTAGCCTTAGAACCTGTTTTTTTACCTTCAGTTTTCCTCTGATAAAGCTGTGGAAAAGCTTGGGATTTTCTTTAGCCTTCCTGGTGATGTCCCTCTCATAATCTCTCTCTGCCTCTCTCCTTTTACTTAGGTAGTCATTTCTTGCTCTTTTGTAGGCTTG
Source organism: Halocaridina rubra (assembly GCA_037179515.1). Classification (NCBI taxonomy): domain Eukaryota; kingdom Metazoa; phylum Arthropoda; class Malacostraca; order Decapoda; family Atyidae; genus Halocaridina; species Halocaridina rubra. The sequence goes on along the minus strand of JAXCGZ010021324.1, from coordinate 7,864 downwards.
CCAGGCATTTATGTTTTTTCTCCTCCTATACCTTTTCCAGCATTTGTCTCTCCACTCCTTAGCTCTTTTACACCCATTATCGAACCATTTCTCTCTGGCATGAATTACACCTACTTTGGTGACAGGTATGCAGCAATCTACTATCTTCCCATATTTCTCACAAAAGATGTAATACATTTCTTGTACAGATTTGTTGTAAAATAAGGTTCTCCAGTCAATAACTGCAAAAAGCTCATTCATTTTGATGTAATCTCCTTTCGGATAGTTCCTCCTCATGTCCTCAGTGCCTCTACTCTCAGGAAAAATATCTTCAATGATATACTCCATCAACAACACACAGTGGTCACTCTTTCCAATTGGTGGTTCATACTCAATATTTTCAATATCCAACACATTATCTGTGAACACTAGATCAAGTAGTGATGGCTCATCCCCACCCCTTGCCCTTGTTGGTTCCATTACATGTTGGTGTAGGAAATTCCCTTGTACGCAATCTAGGAATCTTGCCCCGAATGAGTCCTCACCAATGTGTGGGTCAAGATTTATCCAATCTATCTCTTTATGATTAAAGTCTCCCATAATCAAAATCCTACATTTTTTCTCCCGTGCCATGTTAACAACTGAGTTTATGACTTCAATAGTACCTATATGACTTTCCTCATAAATTTCAAGCCTATTTTGGTTCCTTGGTGGGTTGTATACAACAGTTATTATAATGCTCTCTGACCCAGTATTTATGCGAGCAACAAGAAATTCCCTTAACTCACTTTCTATAGCCAAGTTTATTTCTTCAACTTGAATCCTCTCACTTATGAGCAGTGCTATCCCTCCACCAGTCCTCTCAGATCTTTCAACCCTTAGTATTCTGAAGCCCTTAGGAAAAACTGTGACACTGTTTATGTCCTCACTCAACTTAGTCTCTGTAATTGCTACTATATCTGCCTTACTGTTGTGAATCCTATCTTTTAATTCTACTGCCTTACCAGCTAATCCATCAGCATTTGTGAATAACAATCTTAATGAGGCCCCATCCCCTGATCTTCTGTCATTATCTTCTTTATCTCCCCTTTGTCTGGAAGTACTCTGTAACGAAAATTTTTCTTCTCTTCTTCATTTCTTTCATCATTTAACCTTCTTGCCTCTTGCAACAAGTTTTTGATCTTTCCCATCTCTTCCTGTGTTCTGTATCGTCTAATGAACACTTCTTTGCATTCTTGAAGGTCTATTAGACTTTTTTTTCTCAATAATATTTCCCTACATGTTTCCCCTCTCTCAAAGGTTACTTTTGTTGGTCTCGGCTTTCCTTCCCTCGAATATTTACCTAGTTGGTGTATGTTTACAATATCCTCAGGACCACATACTACTCCAAGCTTTCTTATCAGGTCTACAACCCTAGCTTTATTTTCTTCAAGTCTCCCCTGCCATGTTGGCTCCTGGGATTCACTTATGCCTGAGATTACCACTGTCTTCTCCTTATCAAGTGCCTGTCTGATGAGTGGGTTTGCCCTTTCCATCACAGCGCTTTTCATTTTTTCGATTACTGTCTCTTTATAGTCAACTGTTTGTATGTTTTCCAGTGCCACCACCTTTACAGCCTCTTTTACTGCCACATTCCCCTTTAGTGCATCAGCAAAGGAAGTTTTCATGGCATCATTTTCCATATTCAGCTCCTGGAACTCTTTTCTGAACTGTTCAATGTTTTCCTTAATCTGGACATTCCAAGCAGCAATCTCGTCTCTCTCAGAAGAGAGCAGTGAACTAACATCTAATTCCTTTAGGTTGTCATTCAGCTGTTTGTTTTTATCTTCTTGTTTAGAAATTCTAGATTCTAGTTGACTCTTTTCCCCTTCCAGCTTCTTTATTCTTTTTTCTAGTTCCTTTCTTTCCTGCCCTTGTGCTTTATTTGCTTCCTCCAAAGATCTTATTTGTTCTCTGAGTGTTTCATTCTCTTTCATTTCTCCATCCATATTCCGAATTTTATCATCAAGGCTTATAACCATTTCCTCTAACTTTTTGATTCTCTGTTTAAGTCCCCTGATGGCTACCCCTTCTCCCGACCCATGGGTGGGAGAGGTTTGGGACAGAGATGGTCTCATTTTTATGTTCTCCCTCTCACAGAATATAGAAAGAAGACGAGAAAGAGGAAAAAAAAAAGAGAAAAACTTTTAATTGAGCTTCACACAGAATTTTTATATCTCCATATAAGTGCTATTTAGTGACTCAGTTTATCTCTTTTCTGGTAACACACATCTTAACTTAAAAACTTGACCATGGTAATTTAAGTATAAAAAGAAAAAGAAAAACAAAAGTCAAACCTGAAGGAAAATTCGAATTTGTGCTTGAGGTGGCACCCACCTGTTTCTGCTATATATTCTTCCTAACTGATAAACTAACTTGCTAACCAAGATATGTTATCACGGGATTAGACTTTACATTTAACTCAATATATATACAAAATAAAAAGAAATAGTAAGAGAGAAAGCTAAAAGAAAAGCAAAAAAATGAAGAAAATAAGACAGCTGTACTACTTGGCAACTTAACTCAGTACTGTTGACAGGTGGCTATTTGGTATTTTTTTTTTATTATTCAATTATTTCGTGTATCAAACTAACTAACTAGTTAATATAAATGGGAAGGATACTGATTTTAACAATATATAGAACCACAGGATCAGGTAAACGGCTTAAGAGCTTTCCCCAGTTTACACAAAAAATTAGGTAATGTGATGTGATGGCTCCACCTCTGGCAACTCTTCTAGATTTCCCTCAAGGCAGAACTGGACGGCAGCTTCTCTCTCTCCTCACGAAAATGTTCTCAATTTTTTTTCCTTTAATATGAACAGTCTCGTCTTACAACAAATATAAGTTTTGTACTCACAATACTCTGCAGGATTTCAGATTTATGGAAATTATGGTAAAGTTTTCCACTAAGCACTTAGTCACTCAAAACACAAGTAGTAATTTAAGAGGAGCAGTTTCGTGTGTCACTGAACGGTGTGTGTGTGTGTGTGTGTGTGTGTGTGTGTGTGTGTGTGTGTGTGTGTGTGTGTGGTGTGTATAAAACCAAATAAGAACATTGCCATATGTGAAAACATGAATCATTTTTACCCCGACCGGGACTTGAACCTGGGACTTATAATTACTAAGCCAAGGTGCTACCAACTACACCACAGAAGGTCTTAAAATGATAACAGACCTTACAGCTCATATCTGCTATACTAGCCCTTCGTATGCCATGAGGAGTCAAAATGACCCTACTAAATTTCTTAAATGTTGCCAATTTGCTATTTATTGATTTAGGATTGTCTCCTTCCCTGTCTTTGTTTATCCTTGGCAACTTTACAGGTACAAAGCGTTTTGTGACGTAGAAGTGTCTAGTTTGAGAATTACAAAGCTGCAAACTTCACTGGGGTCGCTGTAGACCCCACCTGGCAATCCGTGTTACTTGGATTTTTCTCACTAAAGTTCATATATTGTGACCTAGGGTACTATAACTGCTAGAATATCCAACTTATCAAGTTTTGAATGGCATGCATTGATAAGAATGATATAAAATCAATCTGTAGGTAGTTTCAACAATTAGATATGAAAAATATGAACATTTTCGAGTAAATTGATTAGATATGGATTAAAACAAATAAAAAAATGGAAAAAGTAAATATAGTTTGTTGGTTGACTTCATGCTTTAAGAAAAACTAACATCTGCAAATAACAAAATAGTTTAGACTTTATTGATATGGAAAATGTGGTGATCTGTCTATCACACACAGTTTCATTAGTTATACCTTGTGTGTGTTTTATTGTAATACCATAATTAGCATTGCATCTACCTACATGAATATATTCGTTTGAAAGACTATATTAAACCAATCATTTATTTTGTCATTAATTCATTATTTTCTCATGAATAATTGGAATTTGTTTGTAAAGCTAATCTAAATCTTAGGAAATCCTTAATTATGTAAAATATGATAGAAATTATATACTTTTATTTTAGAATGTGAGGCTCGTCTGATTTGTTTACAGAACGGACGAGGACTCTCTCTGAGGACAGCATCAGGTGATGACCTATTGTTAGAGACTCGTAAAATTCTTGTAAATTTACGAGCCTCCCATTTCGCCCCTTGGACTAGTGCTGTCGAATTTGTCAAGCAGTGACTGTGTTTTAATATTGCATAAAGTTTTTGGATTTTGAGCAATTATAATTTCGATATTAAATGTTGTTTATTTTGATGTGTCCAGCAGTCGTGCCTGGAGCTATAACTCTTTGTTACTAAAGTAAAATTTAACCTTTTCCTTTGGGCTGAAATATTGCTCTCCATTATAATATTAACTTTTTCCAATATATTTTTATATTTTATCGATGAGTCTTTCATTTAAGCCTGGATTTATGCAGTGTTCAGTTTATTATTATTTAGTGTATTTGTGTCATTAACCAGTGGGAGTTCTCCACTACTATTAAGCAAACATAACTTATGCCATTCCCCTTTAGTGCCGTACAGTTTGTCTGTTATATTTAATTATAAGCCAGTAAGTTTTAGCCCAACTTTATTTGAAGTTGGTGGAGTAAATATTTTTGTGTACGGTAGCCTGCAAAAAACTGAGAGTAGACTATTCACTGACCAGGTGAAAGCAGGCATTTTGGGAATAGTCACCACAGAAAATATCCATTTTCAATCTGGGGTCTCACAGACCCCACTCGTCATTCAGTCACAAAATTTCACCTGGCGTACGAAAGGCTAGGAATGAACGCATTCTATCTGAATGCCACTATGTTCATATTACAGATTACCCCAACCTCACTCATGGTTTCGTTTTAGCATTTAATTAACTCCCAATCTCTGTCAAGTCCCGGTCAGGGTAAAAATGATTCATGTTTTCAAATATGGAAATGTGCTTTTTTGGTTACTGTTGGTCCCGGATGAGATGGGGAGTTGAATTAAACGCGAAAACGGAACCACGAGTGAGGTTGGGGAAATTGTAATATGAACATAGAGGCATTCAAATAGAATGTGTTCATTCTTAGTATAGCAGATACAAGCTGTATCTGCGGTGTAGTTGGTAGAGCCTTGGCTTAGTAATATTAAATCCCAGGTTCAAGTCCCGGTCGAGGTAAAAATAATTCATATATATATATATATATATATATATATATATATATATATATATATATATATATATATATATATATATATATATATATATATATATATATATATATATATATATATATATATATATATATATATATATATATTCCTTCTTGTTGTATCTGTAGGTGGGGATGGCGGTATGGCAGCGATTAGAATACTTGACTCGAGATGTGACAGACCCCAGCCATAATTCCAAGGCACTGACCCGTTTGTATCGTCCTCCAAAATGGGAATTAATGGTAATACATAAATAGGCTAACTTGTACGCTCAGTTTTACAATTTTTGGCATTTACTGCCAATTGTCAAAGGGAAATAACTGTGTTAAAAGATGAGCTCCATTTATATTCATAATTTCATTTAACTAACAAACGAGTTTTCTTGGAAATTCCTCTCTTTCTGATACGGATGACCTCCCTGAAGGAATGGGGGAATGAACATCTCATCCATGTTTCCCTGCGTGAAGTAAAGGTGAACTAAATGGGGCGCAGCGAGGGGACAGGGAATCTCCTCCTCTGTATTTCCACCAGAAGAGAGTCAAGTTTTTGCTTTGACTCAGTCACCCCACTTACAAGAAGGATTATGGCTTTTGTATATAAACAGACTATTAATAATCACTGAGGTTAGGGAAATTATCCAAAATAAGGAAAGCTTGGTATCAATCACTTCTCTTAGTTTCCTTTCCTCATCCTTCCCTTATCCTCTCCTTTATTATTAAGAAAAGTTGAAAGTGATATATTTCCCCTCGGTATTATTGAATGAAGGAAAAATTTAACTTTTACCGATTGCTTATGCCATCAAAACTCTTTTAACCATCAAATATCTATTAAGATGTCTATCTATATTAACAATTAGGTGTCTAGGAATCCCGTACGCTATTTTTATTTTATTTCATTTCTTTTATATTTAATTCACGGAATGTTAAAGCAAACAAATATCTTACATTAGACTATGAGCAGGTATCTGCACCGTAATAATAATTCAAAATATATAGCAAAGTGGTGCCGAAAAATGTGTAAGAGGAAACAAAAATAGGCTAGATAAATATTATGCAGTAAAATGGAACATATCAATTACCAATTTACTGAAACAATAAATCTGCCAACATAAAAGAAAAGATTATGCACTTTAGTAACTTATTAATAAGAGAATATAGGTTCCTGGACCTAAAAGCATGTTAATGAAAATGGCCTCACCTCATAAAGACCCATAATGGAGGCTTCTTAATGACCCTCTTGTCAGGGGTAATGGCCCCATGTTTAAGTGCCCTAATCCAACATACAACATAGGATTATGGTTATTTATTTTTTTCATATTATCGTCTAAAAAAAAAAAATAGGAGGAAGCTGGTGAGGTTAATGTCGCTGCAATTTACACGTGTATTGGTTGAATTTATTTTACATTTTTTTAAAGCATTTATACTTAGCAAGAGAGAAACACCTTTTTTTTTTGCTCCTGTTCAGCCTCAATTCAGTGGGTACCATTCACAGTGTCAAGAACCCACATGCATTGCTAAATATTTTTCTGTCTGTCTACAATATTATTACTCCATGAGCAAGTACAAACAACGAAAACGAGGAAATATTTTTGAGTTTCTAAAACTTTTTAAATATTTCATTTTACTAAGACGCTCTTTGCAATTATACTTAGTGATACTAAGCGAGGAAGTAGTTAATGCTATCTCAATCCATAGTTTTAAGGACAGGTATGATAAGTATCACTAAGTATAAAATGAAACCGATCAGGAGACGGGAAGATACGAGCTTTGGGCTCTTTCCCGTAAACACAATTAGGTAATCACAATTAGGTAATCACACACATACGTGGGCCACGCAACTGCTTCTCTTAAATTTTTACTTGTGTTTTTGAGTGACTAAGTGCTTAGTGGAAAACTTTACCATAATTTCCATAAATCTGAAATCCTGCAGAGTATTGTGAGTACAAAACTTATATTTGTTGTATGACGAGACTGTCCAAAATATTAAAGGAAAAAAATTGAGAACATTTTCGTGAGGGGAGAGAGAAGCTGCTGTCCAGTTCTGCCTTGAAGGAAATTTAGAAGAGTTGCCAGAGGTGAAGCCATCACATCATATTACCTAATTTTTTGTGTAAACTGGGGAAAGCTCTTAAGCCGTTTACCTGATCCTGTGGTTCCATATATTGTTAAAATCAGTATCCTTCCCATTTATATTAACTTGTTAGTTAGTTTGATACACGAAATAATTGAATAATTAAATAAATACCAAATATCCACTTGTCAACAGTACTGAGTTAAGTTGCCAAGTAGTACAGATGTCTTATTTTCTTCATTTTTTTGCTTTTCTTTCAGCTTTCTCTTTTACTATTTTTTTTTTATTTTGTATATATATTGAGTTAAATGTAAAGAAATTCCTTCATGGTTATGATAGAGTGGATAGGGATCGATATTTTGATATGGCTGGCTCTAGAACTAGAGGTCATAGTTTGAAGCTTCGCAAGAAAACTTCTTTGCAGGATGTAAGGAAATGCTTTTTCAGTGTAAGAGTAGTTGATAATTGGAATTGGCTAAGCGAGGAGGTAGTTAATGCTATCTCAATCCATAGTTTTAAGGACAGGTATGATAAGTATCACTAAGTCTAAAATGGAACCGATGAGGAGACGGGAAGATACGAGCTTTGGGCTCTTTCCCGTAAACACAATTAGGTAATCACAATTAGGTAGTCACACACATACGT
>JAXCGZ010021323.1:50000-56022 GCA_037179515.1 Halocaridina rubra | reverse complement strand
TATATATATGAGAATCACCAACGCATCAATGGACAATAGAAATGGGGTAGATGCAAGTCTATCAGGTACTATACCTATTAATCATGCCTCTGATATACACAGAATATTAATTTCTCTCCCAGCAATAACATATTATCCCTCATCCAAAAGGGAAAGAAATATCTTGCATTTACATTATCAATAATTAATTTGAATTTTCAGATACAGGATACAAATGCCATATAAATCGGGCAGGATTCCTATTTGGTTACTTACACTGTTGGCCCCAGAGATTTTACTTGGTATGTTGATACAATCTTTTCCATCAGATAGACTACATTCAATGCCTCAAACTTCTTTGCCAGGTTCCAAATACATAAAAACTTTACTTCTGCGTCCCAGTTCGTGACAATTTCCTTATCGTAACACATGGTCAAATCTGCAGCGATTATCTTGGTGTCTCAGTTCGCTACAGTTGCAACACTCGTCACTTATTTGTCTGAGCAGCTACGGCTGTACCTTTGCGAGCTTGAATGACTGATGGACTCCTTCGATTGGGGGACAGTTTACTGTATTGAAAGTTGCTTCTTCTGTGCGAGCTCCAAAGTCGAATTGTCCTGGCTTTGTACTTGTTTCTACAAGGATTAATGTTCCTCTGAATTGTGTCCCGACCACACACTTCCATATCATTAAACAGACTGAGTGTATGCTTATAATTGGGTATCTTTTCTTTTACTTATTTCTTCATGCTTTTCAGTTTTCGACGGGATGTTTTTCTTATGAGAGTTTCTTTTATTTACTTGATTTTACTTTATGCTAATAGCTGCGTACTAAATTTTTACAGCTTTTTCTACTGCATCTAAAATTCTAACAACACCAGTTTTGGGAATCTTAAGAGGAGAGCCTTCATTGAACTCAAAGCAATTTACATCTATCTCCTCAGTTACAAGTCTATAATAGAGTTCATTACTAATAAGATATACACAATTTTTTGAGCACCTTTCAACTAGATTTACTCTGAAAAGTTCTTCATATATTTCTTCACTGACAATTGCACGAATAAGATCACACACACACACTGATCTTGACATTCTCATCTTTAGATTATACTGCAAAATCAGTATTCCAAAATTTTCAAGAACTTTATTCACATTGCTATCCTTCTGACATAGATCCTCTTGTCCCTAGTAAATGAAGCACTCACGTAGAGGATTATGGTCACTTTTTAATCACCCAAGACATCAAGTTATCAAAGTTAATCTCTGGAAAGTTCCTATGTTCGTATTATCTCCCATATCGCTTAATTTGATCTCCTGTAGAACTGAATCCTCAGTCAGTAACATCTTGTTGTTTGAGCTTTTAGGCTCACACTCAGCGATATAATAAGTCACATTTATTTTGTGAAGGTTAGCTTATAAGGAGTGAATTTGTTCTTCAGCTATTTTCAGGCTTGTCTTCAGAAAATTGATTTTTTCGTCCTTTAACAGTAGCTGGGAGCTAAAGCCACAAATTTAGTTTGATCCACTCACAAAAGCCTCAAATTGACAGTAATTGTATTATCCATCAAAATCATTTTGGCTGTTGAGCGGATTCTGCTTCTTAACATTTTCCAGAATCATATCTGTGATTTCAGGGTTTGTGACCCAGTTCTTTGTTAGTCCAGTTTGTGTGCAAAACTTCCGTAGTTGAATTTTAATGAGTTTGTTCATATATTCATTGTTCACCAGAGCTTACACGTCAATCGGAACCTACTGCCCATGCGCCAAAATCAAGTTCGACATGAGAGCGCCATAACTGATTTTACTAGTAAATAAACACTAAATATAATGCTGTCACAAGTGATTTTAGGATGATTCACCCTTATACTCCAATGCAGCACACTTTACTTCTATATTGGGGAAACAGAAGGGAAGCACTGTAGTATAAAGCTTCGTAAATATGCAATTAAATACGAAAGTCACACACACTCTTGGTTACATCTGCACAGGCGCCATCTAGAGAGAGAGAGAGAGAGAGAGAGAGAGAGAGAGAGAGAGAGAGAGAGAGAGAGAGAGAGAGAGAGAGAGAGAGGGGAGAGAAGGGCTAAGTAAAGATACAGTCTCATAGGTGTGTGTGATTACCTAATTGTGATTACCTAATTGTGTTTACGGGAAAGAGCCCAAAGCTCGTATCTTCCCGTCTCCTCATCGGTTCCATTTTATACTTAGTGATACTTATCATACCTGTCCTTAAAACTATGGATTCAGATAGCATTAACTACCTCCTCGCTTAGCGAATTCCAATTATCAACTACCCTTACACTGAAAAAGTATTTCCTTACATCCTGCAAAGAAGTTTTCTTACGAAGCTTCAAACTATGACCTCTAGTTCTAGAGCCAGCCATATCAAAATGTCTATCCCTATCCACTCTATCATAACCATGAAGGAATTTAAAGACTGTCACCATATCCCCCCTCACTCTTCTAGCTTCGAGTGATGGTGAGTCTAATTCCCTCAGCCTCTCATCATAACTGAGATTGCGTATTTCTGGCACCAGTTTCGTGGCATGTCTTTGAACTTTTTCAAGCTTAGCTATGTGCTTTTTCAAGTGCGGATTCCAAAAGGGGGCTGCATATTCGAGTTTTGGCCTCACATAGGTTACATAAATATTTCTGAACATTTCCTTGTCCATGTGCCTGAAGGCTACCCTTACATTTGATAAGAATGCATATGCTGCCCTTACTATGCCATTTATATGTATTTCTGGAGACAAATCTGCCAGTATGTTTACTCCTAGATCTCTCTCATTTTCTGTCTCTTGAAGTTGTACTCCAGCCACCGAGTAGTCAAGCTTGGGCCTTCTTGCACTTGTACCCATTCTCATTACCTTACATTTTGAAGTATTGAATTTCATTAGCCACTTTTCTGACAACTCATGCAGATTATTTAGATCCTCCTGAAGTTCTCTACCATTGTTCTCGTTTTTTACTTTCTTCACAATCTTTGCATCATCTGCAAACATATTCATGAATGAATTTACAGACTCTGGTAGGTCATTTACATATACAAGGAACAAAAGTGGCCCTAAAACTGAACCCTGTGGAACTCCAATACTAACTCTTCTCCATTCAGACACTCAGTGTCTGTTCCCTTTCTTCTAAGTAAGTTTTTATCCATTCCAAAACATTTCCACCTATTCTAGCCATTGATTGCAGCTTCCTAATCAGTCTCCCATGTGGAACAGTGTCAACCGCTTTCTGGAAGTCTAGGAATATGCAATCTGCCCAGCCCTCTCTTTCCTGTAAGATTTGGCTTACCTCATCATAAAATTCTAATAAGTTTGTTACTGATGATCTACCTTCTCTGAAGCCATGTTGCCTCACTGACAAAAAGTTGAAGGATTCCAAGTGAAGAGAGATATGTTTCCTTAGTAGTTTCTCCATAACTTTGCAAACTATGCTGGTTAAGGAAACTGGTCTATGGTTCAGAGCCGTATCCCTCCTTCCCTTTTTGAAGATAGGTATCACATTTGCTTGTTTCCAGCATCTTGGAATCTCCCCCGACTCCAGTGACTCCTTAAATATGATACTTAGTGCCGCTGATATTGTGTTTGCGCATTTTTTAAGCACATGAGGGGATATGTCATCAGGACCTGTAGCTTTATGAACATCTAAATCCATCAGCACTTTGCTTACCTCTGTGGCTGTAAGGTTGATGTTCTCTAATACCGGCCCTTGAGCTTCTATCACTGCAATCTGAGGGGGTGGGGTATTTTCTACTGTAAATATTGACTGAAACTCCTTGTTTAATTCTTTGCAGATCTCTTCATCCGTCTCAGTGATGCTTCCATCCGCTCTCTTTAGCCTTAAAACCTGTTCTTTTACCTTCAGTTTTCCTCTGATAAAGCTGTGGAAAAGCTTGGGATTTTCTTTAGCCTTCCTGGTGATGTCCCTCTCATAGTCTCTCTCTGCCTCTCTCCTTTTACTTAGGTAGTCATTTCTTGCTCTTTTGTAGGTTTGCTAGGCATTTATGTTTTTTCTCCTCCTATATCTTTTCCAGCATTTGTCTCTCCACTCCTTAGCTCTTTTACACCCATTATCGAACCATTTCTCTCTGGCATGAATTACACCTACTTTGGTGACAGGTATGCAGCAATCTACTATCTTCCCATATTTCTCACAAAAGATGTCATACATTTCTTGTACAAATTTGTTGTAAAATAAGGTTATCCAGTCAATAACTGCAAAAAGCTCATTCATTTTGATGTAATCTCCTTTCGGATAGTTCCTCCTCATGTCCTCAGTGCCTCTACTGTCAGGAAGAATATATTCAATGATATACTCCATCAACAACACACAGTGGTCACTCTTTCCAATTGGTGGTTCATACTCAATTTTTTCAATATCCAACACATTATCTGTGAACACTAGATCGAGTAGTGATGGCTCATCCCCACACTTGGCCCTTGTTGGTTCCATTACATGTTGGTGTAGGAAATTCCCTTGTACGCAATCTAGGAATCTTGCACCGAATGAGTCCTCACCACTGTGTGGGTCAAGATTTATCCAATCTATCTCTTTATGATTAAAGTCTCCCATAATCAAAATCCTACATTTTTTCCCGTGCCATGTTAACAACTGAGTTTATGACTTCAATAGTACCTATATGACTTTCCTCATAAACTTCAAGCCTATTTTGGTTCCTTGGTGGGTTGTATACAACAGTTATTATAATACTCTCTGACCCAGTATTTATGCGAGCAACAAGAAATTCCTTGAACTCACTTTCTATAGCCAAGTTTATTTCTTCGACTTGAATCCTTTTACTTATGAGCAGTGCTATCCCTCCACCAGTCCTCTCAGATCTTTCAACCCTTAGTATTCTGAAACTCTTAGGAAAACTGTGACACTCTTTATGTCCTCACTCAACTTAGTCTCTGTAATTGCTACTATATCTGCCTAACTGTTGTGATTCCTATCTTTTAATTCTACTGCCTTACCAGCTAATCCATCAGCATTTGTGTATAACAATCTTAATGGGGCCCCATCCCCTGATCTTCTGTCATTATCTTCTTTATCTCCCCTTTGTCTGGAAGAACTCTGAAATGAAAATTTTTCTTCTCTTCTTCATTTCTTTCATCATTTAACCTTCTTGCCTCTTGCAACAAGTTTTTGATCTTTCCCATCTCTTCCTGTGTTCTGTATTGTCTAATGAACACTTCTTTGAATTCTTGAAGGTCTTTTAGACTTTTTTTTCTCAACAATATTTCCCTACATGTTTCCCCTCTCTCAAAGGTTACTTTTGTTGGTCTCGGCTTTCCTTCCCTCGAATATTTACCTAGTTGGTGTATGTTTACAATATCCTCAGGACCACATACTACTCCAAGCTTTCTTATCAGGTTTACAACCCTAGCTTTATTTTCTTCAAGTCTCCCCTGCCATGTTGGCTCCTGGGACTCGCTTATGCCTGAGATTACCACTGTCTTCTCCTTATCAAGTGCCTGTCTGATGAGTGGGTTTGCCCTTTCCATCACAATGTCTTTCATTTTTTCGATTACTGTCTCTTTATAGTCAACTATTTGTATGTTTTCCAGTGCCACCACCTTTACAGCCTCTTTTACTGCCACATTCCCCTTTAGTGCATCAGCAGAGGAAGTTTTCATGGCATCATTTTCCATATTCAGCTCCTGGAACCCTTTTCTTAACTGTTCAATGTTTTCCTTAATCTGGACATTCCAAGCAGCAATCTCGTCTCTCTCAGAAGAGAGCAGTGAACTAACATCTAATTCCTTTAGGTTGTCATTCAGCTGTTTGTTTTTATCTTCTTGTTTAGAAAGTCTAGATTCTAGTTGACTCTTTTCCCCTTCCAGCTTCTTTATTCTTTTTTCTAGTTCCTTTCTCTCCTGCCCTTGTGCTTTATTTGCTTCCTCCAAAGATCTTATTTGCTCTCTGAGTGTTTCATTGTCTTTCATTTCTCCATCCATATTCCGAATTTTATCATCAAGGCTTATAACCATTTCCTCTAAATTCTTGATTTTCTGTTTGAGTCTCCTGATGGCTACCCC
>JAXCGZ010021323.1:40000-45000 GCA_037179515.1 Halocaridina rubra | reverse complement strand
TGATAGAGGAGCCCACAAAGCGAACGCTCACAGAACACCCCCTCCCTGCTTCTGTGGGATATAGCTATCCTCTCCTTCTGCGCCAAATGGGGTAAGGGGAGTAGCGGTGTTTATCGTTTGCTACGTAGCACCTATTAACTCGTACAATTACAAGAGAATTTGATGTTTAGACTCTGTGCTAGCACAACAACTCTCTCTTCGTAATTTTGGAATTTGCAAGGCATAACAAGTTAAAGACTAGTTTTGGGTCTGTCTTTCCAAGGGATCTGCCTTCGAGACCTAGTGTAATCTCAAAATGTTATTTAAATGAACATGCATTATATATATATATATATATATATATATATATATATATATATATATATATATATATATATATATATATATATATATATATATGAAACATATTTTGCCTTTGGCCGGGATTCTAACATAAGACATATCATTACTCTACTAAAGAGCTTCCAACTACACCAGTGAAGGTCTAAAAAGACGAAGCTAGCCTCTCAACTAATTGCTAAACTGGGAATGAACGCATTCCTCTGAATGCTTCTGTTAACTCGTGGCTTCGTTTTCACATTCAATTCAAATCCCATGCTATACAGGCATCAATAATTATCAATAAAACAAATTAAGATATGTGAAAACATGAAACATATTTTGCCCCTGGGCATGATTCGAGCTTAAGACACGTAAATAGTGTGCCAAAGAGCTACCAACTACACCACTGAAGGTCTAAAAATAGAATGTTAACCTCTCAACTAACTGCTAAGGTAGTAATTATGTGTTTTAGATTAGAATATATAAACCCAGCCATGGGGTATTCCATTTGTATTAACTCATGCCTCCTAAGTCCGGGCATATGGTGAAGGTTGGAGAGGGGCTAACAACCCTTCTCTGTAAAAGTAGCATTGTTATAGAAACCACACAAGAAGCAAATACAGACGGACCTTCTGTTGAGGACCTTGCATCGAATAGGATTATGAAATGGAAGACACCTATGAGGTTTGTATCATGGAATGTTAGAAGTATGTATAGACCAGGAGCTGCTGCAGGTGTGGAGAGGGAGTTGGTGAGGTATGGAAAAGACAAAGCTGCCTGACAGGAGATTAGATGGCCAGGAGTAAATAGGTTCATGCAGGATAAAGGAGTAATGATGAACAGTGGGAGAAGTGATGGGAGACACGAGGAGGGAGTAGGATTTTATATCAGCAAAAAGCTTTATACAGCTGTGAAAGAGTTTGAGAGTATTTGCAGTAGAATTGCAAGAATCAGAATTGAGGCCAAGTGGTTTAAGGTCACGGTGCTATCAGTACATGCTCCAACTGAAGTTAGTGAGGAAAATGTTAAAGACCAGTGGTATGATGAAATGCAAGAAATTTTGAATAGAGTTCCAGGACATGATGTGTTAATAGTTCTTGGTGATATGAATGCACAAATAGGAAGAGAAACTGAAGGTTTTAAGGGAATAATTGGTAAGCACAGTTTACATGATACTAGCAACGATAATGGGATGAGGATGGCCACACTTGCTTCAGAATGCAACCTAGTAATTGGGGGCACAGTATTCCCACACAAGGACAAACACAAAGGGACATGGATATCTCCAGATGGAAAAACCATAAATCAGATAGACCATGTAATGGTTAAAAGAAAGTTTAGATCTGCATTGATGGATGTAAGAACCTTTAGAGGGGCAGACTGTGACTCAGACCATATCTTACTCATGGCTAAAGTGCATTCAAAGCTGACTGTAAGAAGAAAGAGCTCTACCATGAAAGAAGTTCTAAATGTTGAGAAGCTTAAGCACGAAGAAGAACAAATACAGTATCAAATAGCAGTGCAAAATAAATTTAGCACTCTTGAAAATATGGAGAAGATGGAAGGTGTTATTGGAGTAAGGTGAGGGACATTGCTGTTCAGTCTGCCCAGGAAACAATAGGTACTTCCCCAAGAAGAAGAAGGAAGAGATGGTTTGGAGAAGATTGTGAAAGAGCTGCCATAAAGAGATGTAAATCACAAATTGAATGGCTTGATGATAGAGAGAATATGAACACGAGAAGAGAATTCACAGAAGCTAGAATAGATGCCTGTAGAATTAATAGAAGGAATAAACGAGAGGCAGTGAATCAGAATTTGAGGGAGATAGAGAGAGATAGATGAGAGGTTAGAGTTAGAGCTCTGTTCCATAGAATCAAAGGGATCAAGAAAGGATATCAGCCGAGATTGGGAATGATTAAGACTTAAAATGGGGAATATTTAACTGGTGAAGAACATATTAAGGATTGATGGAGAGAGCATTTTGAAGAACTTTTAAATAGGCCAGAACCATAACTGCCAGTAACAAGAAGAGAAATAGACAATAGAGTACAAGATGAAGACGAGGACATGCCCTCCGATGAGGAAATATTGAGAGCAATTATGAACATGAAAAACAACAAGGCAGCAGGAATTCATGATGTGCATGCCGAACTGATTAAATATGGAGGCAGGAGATTACATCAAGAATTAACTAAAGTAGCAAGAATATATGGCTCCTTGAAGTAATGCCAGGGGAGTGGGAGGAAGGTGTCATGATAACGATACACAAGAAAGGAGAAAGAACAGAATGTGCTAACTACAAAGGAATTTGCCTCCTCACAGTATGATACAAAATATTAGCTAAAGTTTTATATGAATGACTAAATGCACACTGTGAGAATATCCTGGGAAAATACCAAGCTGGTTTTAGTCACAATACATCGACCATCAGTCATATATTTACATTAAGACAAATTCTTGAGAAATATAAAAAGTATGATAAAGAAAGCTGGCATGTCATCATTGATTTTAAGCAAGCCTATGACAGTATACATAGGGAATCCTTGTGGAACATCTTGAGAAAATTCGGAATACCAGAGAAACTCATCAGACTGGTGCAGATGTGCTACAGGAACATGAAATGTAGAGTGAGAGTTGGTGGAGAGCTGACTGAACCCTCTGAGGTTAGGGGAGGATTGAAGCAAGGCTGCGTATTGTCCACTCTACTATTCAACTTGGTGCTTGAGTGGGTTATGAGCTGGATTCCTGTAAGAGAAGGACTACATCTGGGGAATGTGACAAGTGGCAGGATGGCATATGCTAACGATGTGGATCTGAAGGATGAGTTGGATGTTCTGGATGAAGCTGTGCTCTCTTTTAAGGAAGTAGCAGATCGAGTGGGACTTGCAATAAATCGATCTAAGACTAAGATTATGAAAGCCTCAAGAGCAGGTGCCGTACTAGGAAACATCAGATGTGGAGGCTAAGAACTGGAAAGTTTTGATAATTTTGAATATCTGGGCTCCACAGTTAATTCACTGAACGAAGTTAAAGAAGAAATAAAACTTAGAATAGCATCCGCTGCAAGATGTAGTTGGGCCATAAATAAGGTACTTAGTTCTGGTATTGTATCAAGAAGAACAAAATTTTAGGCCTATACCACCATGACAAGATCAGTGTTAACATATGGATGTGAAACCTGGAGCATAACCAAAGAACTTGAAAGAATGTTAGAGGTGTTTGAGAATGGAATTTTGCGAAGAATATGTGGTCCAGTTAGAGATGAACTTTCAGGTGAGTGGAGGAGGCGTCATGACATCGAACTGAGAGAGCTGACTGGACTGCCACCAGTGACCAGCATCATTAGAGGGAGGAGATTGACATGGGCAGGCTATGTAGCCAGAATGGCAAACAATAGCATTGTGGGTATTGCAAGGGATTGCCTGTTGGTAGGAGACCTGTTGGAAGGCCTTGACATAGATGGGAGGACAGTGTATAGAGGGAAGTGGCCTTTTTAGGAATGGAAGACCCAAATAACTGGTGTGATGAAGAAATGGACGGTAGCCAGTGGAGGCTTCTTGTATTGGCGACAAGGGACCACAGAGGCCCGCAGCCAGCGGAGTGAGTGAGAGATTAGAATATATATATATATATATATATATATATATATATATATATATATATATATATATATATATATATATATATATACATGATTTACTATCCATTTACTCAGCAATAATGCCACACCTTCTCTCGCTCTCCCCCTTTCAACCCTAGACACCCTACCCGTCACATCACCAAATCCCACTTCTCCTTTTCCTTTCATCTTCGTCTCACACAATGCCAATACATCCATCCTACTCCTACCAAACATATATCCAATCTCACATCTTTTGCTCTCTAGCATACTACAACCACGCACATTTAGACACCCCAAAACTAGAGTTTGGGGAGAAGTTATACTCCCCTCTACCCCCCTTCTTCTTTGACGTCTCGCAGGAGGTTGGTACAAGGAGGGGGATTCCTAGTCCCCCCTCCCCGTCCACTTTTAGTCGCCTTTTACGACACGCAGGGAATACGTTGAGGCTATTCTTTGATGTTGTGCCCGCCACCACAGGGCACACACATACACACACACACACACACACACACACACACACACACACACACACACACACACACACACACACACACACACACATATATATATATATATATATATATATATATATATATATATATATATATATATATATATATATATAGTGAAGAGAGAGAGAGAGAGAGAGAGAGAGAGAGAGAGAGAGAGAGAGAGAGAGAGAGAGAGTGAGAGAGAGAGAGAGAGAGAGAGAGAGAGAGAGAGAGAGAGAGAGAGAGAGAAATAAACATTTCAAGCAATTGCAATATATATTGGCATGGCATTTTTGTGGGGTAAATCGTATGGGAAGAAGAATCTTGCTTGTGGGGTGATGCTGCAACAGCGCACTTAGCTCTGGCGAGAGTGTGAAGAATGGTTAAGTTTTCTTCGCCGTAGTATTTTATGACATAATCAAAAAAGAAGCTACACTCAAGTAAGTACAAAAAATTATATATATATATATATATATATATATATATATATATATATATATATATATATATATATATATATATATATATATATATATATATATATATATATATATA
Source organism: Halocaridina rubra (assembly GCA_037179515.1). NCBI lineage: Eukaryota > Metazoa > Arthropoda > Malacostraca > Decapoda > Atyidae > Halocaridina > Halocaridina rubra. The sequence continues at coordinate 40,011 of JAXCGZ010021323.1, read as the reverse complement.
TATATACAGTA
>JAXCGZ010021323.1:17500-32500 GCA_037179515.1 Halocaridina rubra | reverse complement strand
ATCAGTGTGAGAAGAATGAAGCCACTCACTGTGGTGTACATTGAAGTCTCCAATGTAGAGAACTTCGGCATGTGGGTGAGAAGATAGCAAGGACTCATGGCACGAGGAGAGATATTCAAAGAAAGATACAAACTCGGTGCGTTCCCATTTTCATATGGGGTCGCATCTCTTCACTAGTCGTCTCCACTGGTTCCGGTCCATCACTTGCTCCTCCCCCAGCTGTCTCTCTCTGAGATCCTCCTTCAGTCGGTCCTTCCACCGTAGTTTAGGTCTTCCTCGTCTACGTCTGCCCTCCACGTCCATCTCCATCACTCTCACACCCACGTAGTCTTCTTCTCTCCTCTTCACATGACCGAACCACTGTAATCTCCTCTCCTGCGCTTTCGCTGACGCCTCCACCACCTTCACTGTACCTCTGATCCGGTCATTTCGGATCCTGTCCTCCCTCGTCACCCCACACATCCACCTCAGCATTCTCATTTCTGCGACATCTATCTTCCTTTCTTGAACCTTTTTCACCGGCCACGTCTCCGCTCCGTACAGCAATGCTGGTCTCACAACTGACTTGTACACTTTTCCTTTCACTCTATATATATATATATATATATATATATATATATATATATATATATATATATATATATATATATATATATATATATATATATATATATATATATATATATATATATATATATATATATATATATATATATATATATATATATATACACACACACACAAATTGCATATATATATATATATATATATATATATATATATATATATATATATATATATATATATATATATATATATATATATATATATATACGCACACACGAATTGCTAAATTTTCGCAAATAATTACAAAAATCACCACAGAGCTTAGTCTGCTAAACAATATTTGTTATATGAAAATTATAAAGAAAACCCATTTTCCCTGTCTGTGCAGTTGAGTTGTTAAAGAAAGAAGTCTGGATCTTGTTTCCCTGTAGATAAGTATGCTTCACCCTCTAAGTTGATTATATTTAAATCCCACTGATTACATGAAGACAAGCTACTTTCACATCATATAATATATTTGTGAATGTGATGCATGACGTCTACGGATTCGTAACATGCTGATTAGAAAATAGGTGTATTAATGTTAATAAAAAATTGATAGTGGTACATTGATAGCTCGTAAGTCACCGTTCTCATTACCATAACAAATCAACAACAGCTACAACAACAACAATAAATACAACAACAACATAACAATATCTACAACTACAGTAAATACAAACACAACTACAACTACAGCAGTAACAACAACAATCGCAACAACAACAATAGTAAGAGCAACTATTACTAAAAATACTACTACAACTTAAACAACTACAACTACAACAATTCCAACTACAACTGCAATTACAATAGCTATATCCAACAACAACAACAACTACAAGTACATTAGCAATAATTACAGATACAAGTACAACAACGACAATTACAACAACCATATCTACAGCAATACAACATCTTCAGCTACAGGAACTAGAAGTACAAAAACTACAACAACTACAACTGCAAGTACAACATCTAGAACTTCAACAATTACAACTACAACTACTACTACTAGCAAATTATCACGAAGATTGATAGTGGTACATTGATAACTCGTATGTCACCGTTCTCATTACATTAACAAAACCATAACAGCTACAACAACAACAGCAACAAACAATAAACGCAACAACATCAAAAACAACAGCAGAACTATATCTGTAACTATTACTACAACTACAAGCACAACTACAACTACAACAGCTACAAGTACAACAACTACAACTACACCAGCAACAACTACAGCAGCAACAGCAACAATGGCAACAGCAACAATTACTAAAAATAATACTACAACTTAAACAATTACTACTATAACAGCTACAACTGCAATTTTAACAGGTAGAGCTACAACAACTACAAGTACATTTGCAATAATTACAGATACAACTACAACAACGACAATTAAAACAGCCATAACTACAGCAACTACAATAACTTCAGCTACAAAAATAAAAACTACAACAATTACAACTGCAACAACTACAACTGCAACTATAACAACTATAACTGCAACTACAAAAACTACAACTTCAACAATTATAATTATAACTATTACTACTAAAAAAATGATCACGAAGAATAAGTAGAGAGAGAAATAAATGAAACTCTGGGATTGAACATATCAGTTACTCATTCGGTTTAAAACTTTTCCTACCATCTATCTGCCTTATCAATTTTACTTATTCCTCAATTCGCTTATCTAATTATTTGTACAATAAGATCAGTTGAATTAAATAGTCATTTACTATACATGCTTAGAAATTATTTTTCATATGCTGCTTTTATGAATATATTCAATGTTTAACCTAATACACAAAAAAAATATCCTTTTGAATCTCTCTCTCTCTCTCTCTCTCTCTCTCTCTCTCTCTCTCTCTCTCTCTCTCTCTCTCTCTCTCTCTCTCTCTCTCTCTCTATATATATATATATATATATATATATATATATATATATATATATATATATATATATATATATATATATATATATATATATATATATATATATATATATATATATATATATATATATATAGATCACTGCACCGATCAATAAAAGAACTATAAATCTCCTCGTATTACCTCTGAGACGAGGCAAATTGGGGAGTATTAACACGGTTTCGGCTGCTGGGGAGTGATGAAACTCGCCGACTCAACAGAGAAGCGATGGAAACAGTAGCAATAAAAAAAAAAAGATGACACCTTACCGTGAAGAGAAAGAGAATCCAGGTTAGAAGTAAGAAAAGGGTCACTGAAAACTCTGATTGCCTTAGATTCAACCCTATCAAGAAGCACTCCAGATGTTTATGCAATATTCTGAGTGGGAACAGATGAAACATTTATAAATATTAAGTACCTGAAAAGACTCAAACAAAATAGAATTTCTAATTTTTTATTTGCAGTTTTTGATATTTAGAGTATGTGACTCATCCAAGACAACTTAGAGACTATATGAATTCATGATATGTTAATAGAATTAAGAGGGCAAATTTCGTTGTTTTCGAAGACCATAAGGCTATCAAGATGAGAAGAACATAAAGAGATGGCCAGAAAAGTGTCTTGGAGGCATTGCATTTAATTAAATTTTAGGTGCCCTACTCAGATACTCTCTGTAAATCGTAGCTGAGAGTTGAAGAAAGAATTATACGAGATGATGGTTGTGAAGAGAAGGCAGAGAAAAAATGATTGGTAGAATTGTCGGCAAAGACTTAGAGAAGAGAGGAAGATGATGACTCGAGAAGATCGTTAATGCAGAGAAGGAACAAAGATAGTGAAAGAACAGAACCTTGTGGAACAACACTGGTAACTGGAAATGAGCTAGATGTTGTACCATCAACAACCACAGATGTAAACAAAAAAGTCTGAATATTAACTATAATCAGAAGCAGGAAGTTTGGCCAACAGAACCATGTACCACACTCTATCAAAAGCCTTAGAAATATCAAATACTACAACAAATGATTCCCCATAGTTCTTCAGAGAAGTTGACCATATATGTGTGAGATAGGGCAGGAGGTCACCAGTAGTGCGGAAACCGCACTGGTGATCGGAGATAAGCGAGCTAGATTCTAATACCTGGCGAAGCATAAACTCCCGTGAAGACAGTTATGTGATGACTTCCCATTATGAAAGAACATATTAATATTGACGATTGCATACATCGCAGAGAGAGAGACTGCGGGAAGCTGATAATTGTTAATTCAATTTACGATATGAGATTAGATTGGAAAGAGATACCTGGCAAAGAGCCAGAGAGTATGGTGTTGACCTCCAAACAGACGACATGTGTTTTGGGAACATAATTTCATTTCTTGAGGAAAGTGTCTGACGGTGTACCTGCCTGAGATTTCTACCTTAGAAAATTTAATATTCGTTGACCGTATTTAACGCCAAATATATTCACAATATTTATTTCTGGCTCTGGTTTAGATGAATAGACATTTTTAGAGATATTTATTTGCTTTGAAACTGATAAAAAAAAAGACACGACTTTAATGCAGTCAATGAAGATAATACGACATCTGTTAATAAATGTTTTTTATAATTTGGAAAGTAACGTGAACATACGAATAGTGAATAATGTGAACTAAATTGATTGTTGCTATATTAATTAATTGAAAAATTAAGAAAAATTTTTATTTGCACATATAATAGACTTAGTGCAGAAAAGTGAAACTGTGCTTGAAAAAAAATCGTAAGAGCAACTATGTTAAAGCCATAAAGTTGGAAAGAAAAAAATATTGGATAATCGAGCTATGTAGACATGTACAAAAAAATGTGCTTTTATATACATTTGACACGGCCTTAAATTCATGATATTAGGGTACATAAAAAATGCAAGATCAATCACTTAAAAAATAAAAAAAATAATTGTCGCTTGTAAAGAAAAATGAAAGAAAAACTATCGTATAAGTAAATTCTGCAAAATCCTATCACGTGTTGAAAAACCTCGATCATGAGCGAACAGGAGCTGCCTCACTGACTTTCAAAATATACATCGCGTTTTCCGCAATGACGGTATCTTCAGCAAAAATTTCAAGCATTTCCGAAAAGAGGTCCATCTTGAGGAAAAGACGAAGAAGAAGAAGAAGAAGAAGAAGAAGAAGAAGAAGAAGAAGAAGAAGAAGAAGAAGAAGAAGAGAGAAGAAGAAGAAGAAGAAGAAGAAGAAGAAGGAAGAAGAACTATATTTCCTGGAGATTTTACCTGTGAAGATGTTTTAACTTTTACAGTATGGTCACCCTCTCCCCTCTCCTCTTTCATTATATGAGATATCATTTATTGACCAATAGCTCAAGGTGATTGCCAAAGATTACAGTATTTTTACCACTCATTTTTGCTCCTTCATTAAATAGTACAGGAGGCTCAAAATACGTTGTACTACAAGGAACATTTTCAAATAATAATAATAATAATAATAATAATAATAATAATAATGATAATAATAATAATAATAATAATAATAATAATCTGACCTATGATATAAACTTCTATATATGCAAATTAGAAGACTTCTTCCTCATGATAATATAGATGACAGAAGAAGATCATCTTAGCTATTTTGAATATGCATATTTCATGAATCATTTACATTCATTGCTGTGAGGACCGTCCTAGCGTAGTGATAAAACGCTCTACCAGGGAGGTGATGGGCCCACCTTCTAGCCCATGGCGAGGTGATAGGAAGGTTATCCAGCCCTAATTCCCTAGCTTCAATCCATCTGTGTCCATCTTCAAATGGTGACTAATAGTGAACTCATAAAACGCATAAAAAACAAATATTCATTGCTATCAAAGAGACAGATATAAGACATCTTTAGTTCTATCGTTTCTACGGTTAGTACTTTGAATTTCTTCATCAACAAAATGAGTCACAGCTGGTCTAACAAGGGAGAGAAGCCTCACTTCATATTGATCCGATAATACCCAGTCTTTGATTCCCATATTTCTGTGGTATAAATGTGTCCGCCAGTTGGCCAATGAATGACTTGATGTCCAATAAGAAGGAGGGGCTGTAGGGTTTAATACAATTCTCATGAAATGTCTGTTTCCATTCATTTATAAATATTTCCGAAAGATTTACTATAACTGTCCTTTTTATCATAGTTTTTAATTATCATTACAACTTTGATATCTCCAGATCAGCGGCGGCTTGTAGCTAAAATTAGTGGGGGTACTGTTCCAGAAAAATTTTAGCCATTGTTTTAATATTGTGTAAGACATAACAAACATATAACATGAAAATTTATACATAAACTTGATAAAATCCTAAAAGAAAAAAAATACTAATAGCCTAAATTGTTACAGTTCAATATTGATCCATTAATTTAAAAACGAAAATCATTCTTCTTGTTTTATTTTGTGCAAAAAAATTAATAATTTGCTTCTTGAACTCTTGATGGCTGTTGAGGATTTTTTTTTTTATTTTCTGTAAAATGAAAAACTATGACTTAAGTAGAATAGCTGGAAGCATGCTAATTATCTGATTTTACACTTTATCACATTCAAGAATATGGTACCGAAAAAATATGACTTAAATAGAATAGCTGGAAGCATGCTAATTATCTGATTTTACACTTTATCACATTCAAGAATAAGGTACATGGTTTTTAAGCGCAACGCACGCTGAGTCAAACAGAAACACTTCCTTACACTTGCACAACAGGGTCCCCACTGCGTGAGCTACAGTGCTCTCTCTACCTAGCAAGCAGCTTATTATCTCGGACATGTGTGCATGCACACAAGAGCCAAACATCGCGTCACTGCTGCTGTGAAGCACACAGTTCCATACAAGGATTTTTGTAATGGGATGGCTACTGACATTGAGCTTAAGGATTATATAATGTTCAAGGATAAATAAAAAATAAAAAAAAGACTTTATATTGAATGTTATCGATAATATCGGGTTAAAACAGAGGTTGCTGCAGTTCCGCAGTGCCTATACACGAGCGTACTTGCTCTGGATGTAATTTTCATATCTCTATTGTGAAAGTTTGGACGAAACTCAATCTTCTTGGATTAGTATTGAGTCTGTATATCGCATGTCAAATATTTTTGCAGGATTCCAATGAAACCTCATGATAATTCTTTAATTACGATTTGTTTGATGAACCCTCTCCTTCACCAGATACAATTATTATTATTATTATTATTATTATTATTATTATTATTATTATTATTATTATTATTATTATTATTATTATTATTATTATTATTATTATTATTATTATTATTATTGTTAATATTATTATTATTATTTTTTTTATGAATTTGCAACTATCTTATTTCATAGATTATGTTGCAACCTTTGCCAAGAGCTAATATCTTCCGCTTCCAAACTCTTTTATAGATGTACTCTTATATGTAACAGAGAAACTTCAGTGCTACTTTAGCATTTGCTCTACATGCTGAATGTGATCTACATTTGCATGGTTCTCCTAAAGTTTATGGTCTACAAGTGGTCTATCTTAATATTTAAAAAAAATCAGATTTTCATATCCTAACATAACCAGTAACGTCGCTGTAAAATTCTTTTGCTCTCATTTTAAATGCTTGAATTGAAAAATTTTAAATCTTATTTTTAAATGATAAACCATTCTACAGTGAAACAGGTCATGGTGAATCCATAGGAGAGTTTAACTTGTTGGTGATATGTGAGATTCATGTACAGCAGTTACGTGGATTTGAGTCCCTTAATTTTAATCTAGTGGCAATGAAGAGAATGTTGATAGGGTCTAGTGGAGGGGTAGAGGTTTTTGTGATGCAGAGTTGATGGTCAAGAGTACAATCTTTTCATCCCTAGGGGAATGCCTGCAAAAAGGTTAAAGTGGGATAAAGAATGAGATTAAAATGTTTTAGATGGTAACCTCATGTTTTGTGAGTATTGTTGCTGAGGGTGCATTTGCAGACGCTTGGTGATTAGACACTCCTTTGTCTTTATCTTGGTGGTGGGTACAGACTGATTATGCCCTGCAAGATGTCCATGTGGCTCATAGTAATATTTTGTATTCCAGTAGCCACTTCTGTTTCATTTGGATTGTGGCTTGGAGTAGAGTTGCCCTAATATTTTGTCTGACAATAGAGAAGGCTTAGCATTCTAATACATAGCATAAGTGGGGTCTAAATGCCTCTTCTTCACAGTGAACACAATTTCAATCAAGATGTACTTACAATCAAGTCTTTGTGCGTGAATGTTGACAGAGGGGACTCTTGGTAGACTTTTTGTGTAGGATCAGAGTCTGCAGTTCAGTGACTGCCTAGTACCAGGGATTGGAGCCTGATCGGGCAAGATGGCAGGTATAGTGTCTGATTATGTGCCGCTCAAGCAGATGTTTGGTGAGGTGAGCTTTGACTTGACATATGCCCTAAGGCAGATGAATTTCTGGTATTGCACTAGGTGTTCAGTTAGAGGCTTCATTTCCTCTAGCGCATATGTGTCTGGGAATCCAGACAAAGTCGATGGACTTCCCCAGAGTGGCAGCAGAGAGGTAATGGAGGAGGATTTCCGTGTTGACTTTCACATAGTGCCTGATCGTGGTTTTATGAAGGGCATGCATTGCTAACATTGAATAAGTTAAGATGAGAGCATGCTGGGCTTGGTGGTGGTGCCTTTTGTGATGAAGGCAACAGATGAAACTCTAGTCTCTTGTTTTACTGATCTGTCTGTGTAGGTTATTGAACACTCCTGTTGGTTCAAGCAATGACTTTGGCCAGATAGCAGTTCTAGAGGATATCAGAATTGCTTACACTATTTGGAAGACTTGATGGTCCTACAATGATTCTGGATAAGCTGTTCATCCCATGGTGGGAGACTCATGTAATCTTGGTGTGGAAAATCAAGGTCTCTTTTTATATATTCTTCCACTACTCCCAGAGTCTGGGTTCTTTGTATACTATGACTGTCCAGGTTTTCTTTTGAAGATCTTGATGTAGGTTCAAGGCTGCTTTCAATCTCTTGCAGTGTGATGCAAGAGCAAGTGGGCGAAGTAGCCTTTGTGACTGTATCAGCATGTTTCTACAGAAGGTTAGGGAGGGAAGTACCCAAATGCTGTTCCACAAATGAAAGATTGGAGATCAGGCCACGAATGTTGGATAAGTGAAAAGTGAAAGAAGCAGATCTATCAGGAGGTGGAAGGTTAAGTGCAGAAGCATTACTACCATCAGGCGTGTCTACTCTCAAGCCAGTAGTGGAGTCATCAAGATCCCTGGAGATTCTTAGCACCCCTTTAATCTTGGTACTGGGGTCCATAAGCTGTGGACCTTCCATAAATATTGCAAATATAAGTAAAAAGAAGGCAAAGAGAAGCAAATATGGGGAGTGTTGTCACTTGTCAATGATAATGTGATAGCAAGAGATGTGTAACGAGTACACCAGAATATCAGTGTAGATGTAGGTATAAAGAAAGAGCCGTCATGAAGAAGGACTCTACCCGGAGCTGTGTGGACCAATCCTAGTTGAATACGTAATGCCTTAAGTCGTAGTATTCAACGGACTGCTGGTGCCATGGGTGCCATGACCAACCTTCTAAACATAAACTGCTGTCATTATTGCTATTTTAGTAATTATACAGAGCAATAAAGTATATAAATAAGCATAAAATTAATAAATAGATAAATATAAAAATTAAATGGATAAAATACCAAAGTGAAATAATAAAATTCGTACTATCAATCTCAATTGTTATTTACCAGAAAACCCACTACTGACTGCACACACTAACACCCTATGTTGTGATCCTTACCTTTAACTCACTGTCTCGGCAATAAAATGAATTTTCTAATTCCTATAATAATTGTGTAATTGGTATGACTGTGAATGATGCTCCTCTTACAATGGTGTTAATTACTTTTGGTTCTCTGTTTTTTTCTTCTGTTCCTGTGAAAAAATAAGGCTTGAGTAAGATTACGTGTAATAACTGAGTCTTCCTACATATATCTGGTGTGGCAATTCAGTAACTGTCTATTTATTATTTTTTATTATATAAGGTCAGAAATATGTCTACTGTAGAGGTGACCCTGGGATAGGCAAGAACACCAAGACCTGATCTCTATTTTCAAATTTTCTATGGACGGTTTCTAAATCCAGTAGGGCTTTAGATTGTGACTTGATTTCATATATTTTCCTTGGAGTGTCTCATTTTCTCAAGTCTCATAACTTCGAAGTCATTCTCAAGTATCTTACCTTTGAAGTTATCCTTGAAGTCGACTCTCTTTGAACACTCCATCTTGAATCTGGAATTATTGACTTTGAAAGCTTCGTGAGTGCTCCCTCATTGGATTAGCTAGAAGTAGATAAGAAACTTGACTTAGTTACTTTTTAACACCATCATGAAGTTCTTACTGATGAACATCCTTCAATGGTGAAAATAGCAGACCTTAAACAGATGCTTATAAAGATATTGGTGGAACAAAACCTAGTGGAAGAAACAACATCTGATGAGCTCTTCGGCACCTGCACGTTCTCTAGAATAGGATGAAACTTGCACATAGTCCTGTCTCATCAGCTTCAGTAATTATATTAGTGAAATCTAAAATAGAGCTGGAGTTTAGAATTAAAGCAATGCAATTACAGACAGAGAAAGAACAAAGAGAAAAAACCAAGAATAAGAGAGAAAAGAGCTAGAACTAAACAGAGAACAAAGAGAAAAAAGAACGAGAACAAAGTGAAACAAAAAATGGAGAGATATGAAAGTAAAACAGAGAGGTAAAAATTATGCACTTGAAGCTGGAACGCGAAAACAGAGACAAAGAATGAAAAGAAAGTAAAGAAAATTATAAGATGGAAAAGAAAAATAGAGAGGTAGATATCATGCTCGCGAAGATGGAACGAGAACAAAGAGAAACGACCGAGAACAAAGAGAAAAACTGAAAATAGAAGAACACATAGAAAATCAGAGAGCAGGGTTAGGCCTTCAAGAAAAAAAAAACTCACGTCGTTTTATCAAACATCACGAATTGTATTCACGCTTATGGCGAGGAGGATGCAAGTGCTTTGCTGAAAACCTTCGAACTCTTAGGTGAACATCATAATTGGCCGAAGGAGAAGAGGGTGTCTTTGATAATGCCTAAGCTGTCAGGAAAGCCCTTGCGAGTTGAAAATGGATTAAAAAACGTAGATGATTATGATTTTGTCAAAGAAACTATCATCCTTGGTAATTCCGTGACTGCTGATAGCTCCAGAAAGAAATTCAGGTCGCTTGAGAGGGAGGAGAATCAAATTTATGTAGAACTTACTTCAGAAAAGTTAAGACCGCTAATGATATGGTTATCCGCTGTATAAACTGAAACTATCGCTGATTTTGTAAACTTAACAGCGGTTGAAGAGTGCAAGAGGAGTTGCCATTTACACTACTGAGGTATGTAGAAGAGACAGTGACTGCACTTGAAAAAGTTGCTCAGATGGTGGAGATACGTGGAGCAGAAGACGTTCGAGCTTGATTCGGAGTCCTGTGATTGTTGAAGACATCTGGGTTTTCCGGATAGATTAGGTACAGATTTAACCTATTTTTAGCAATGTTTATAACTACGTGTGAGGGACAGACTGAGCTCATTTAATAGAACACTCAGAGGTAGAGTATATGTTGGAAAACTTCTTATTCTGTTTAGGGGATTTTTAATTTAGGGTGAGGAGAGTTTTAATAATTCACATATCAGCAGTTATAAAACCCCTTATAAAATATTTGCCTGTATGTCTATGTATGCAATATTAATTATATCTTATTGGCAGAGGATATGTTGGCCTCTACCGAAGCCGTGTCAGGATTTCCGAATTTAGGGATTATGAGATCGAAAGTCAATAACATATAGGAAATTATATATATATATATATATATATATATATATATATATATATATATATATATATATATATATATATATATATATATATATATATACATAATTATATATAACATAATTTTACTTTCTAATTCCCTCAGCCTCTCATCATAACTGAGATTGCGTATTTCTGGCACCAGTTTCGTGGCATGTCTTTGATCTTTTTTTTCAGCTTAACTACGTTCTTTTTCAAGTGTGGATTTCAAAAGGGGGCTGCATATTCAAACTTTAGCCTCACATAGGTCTCTCTCATTCTCTAGCTTTTGAAGTTCTACTCCTGCCATTGAGTAGTAAAGCTTGGGGCTTTTTGCGCTTGTACCCGTTTTCATTACTTTCATTTTGAAGCATTGAATTTCATTAGCCACTTTTCTGAACACCCATACAGATTATTTAGATCTTCCAGAAGTTCTCTATCATTGTTCTCGTTTCTTAATGTTTTCATAATCTTTGCATCATCTGCAAGCATATTCATGAAAGAATATACAGACTCTGGTAGGTCATTTACATATACAAGGAACAAAAGTGGCCCTAAAACTGAACCCTGTGGAACTCCACTACTAACTTTTCTCCATTCAGACACTGAGTGTCTTACTCTAACCCGCTGTTCCCTTCCTTCTAAGCAAGTTTTTATTCATTCAAAGACATTTTCACCTATTCTTGCCATTGCTTGCAACTTCTTAATGAGTTTTCCGTGTGGGACAGAGTCAAATGCTCTCTGGACATCTAGGAATATGCAATCTGCCCAACCCTTTCTTTCCTGTAAGATTCGGCTTACCTCATCATAAAATTCTAATAAGTTTGTTACTGTTGATCTACATTCTCTTAAGCCTTGTTGTCTCACTGACAAAAAGCTGAAGGATTCCAAGTGAAGAGAGATATGTTTCCTTAGCAGTTTCTCCATAACTTTGCAAACTATGCTGGTCAAGAAAACAGGTCTATAGATTAGAACCATATCACTCCTTTCCATATTGAAGATAGCTGCCATGTTCACTTGTTTTCAGTATCTTGGAGTCTCCCCTGACATCAGTGACTTTTCAAATATATCTTAAGTGCTGCTGATATTGAATTAGCACATTTCTTAACTACATAAGGGGATATGTCAACAGGACCTGTAGCTTTATGAGCATGTAACTCCATCGCTTTGCATACCTCTGTAGCTGAAAAGATGATGTTTTCTAATACCAGCCCATGAGCTTCTATCTCTGCAGTCTGAGGGTGTGGGGTATTTACTAATGTAAATACTGACTGAAACTCCTTGTTCAGTTCTTTGCAGATCTCTTCATCCGTTCTCCTTAGCTTTAAAACCTGTTCTTTTACCTTCAGATTTCCTCTTATAAAGCTGTGGAGAAGTTTGGGGTTGTCTTTAGCCTTCCTAGTGATATCCCTTCCATAGTCTCTCTCTGCCTCTCTTCTATTACTTTGGTAATCATTTCTTGCTCTTTCATAAGTCTGCCAGGCATACATGTTTTTTCTCCTCCTATACCTTTCCCAGCATTTGTCTCTCTACTCCTTATCTCTCTTACACTCATTATTGAACCATTTCTCTCTGACATGAATAACTCTTATTTTGATGACAGGTATGCAACAATTTACTATCTTCCCATATTCCTCGCAAAAGATGCCGTACATTTCTTGTACAGATTTGTTGTTAGATAAGGTCCTCCAGTCAATAATTGCAAACAGCTCATTCATTTTAATGTAATTTCCTTTCGGATAGTTCCTACTTGTTTCCTCAGTGCCTCTACTCTCTGGCAAAACATCTTCGATGGTATACTCCATCAAGAACACACAGTTGTCACCCTTTCCAATTGGTGGCTCATATCCTTGTATGCAATCTAGGATTCTTGTCTCTGATGAGTCCTCACCACTGTGTGGGTCAAGAATTATCCAATTTATCTCTATGATTAAACTCTCACATAATCAATATCCTACAATTTCTCTCCCGTGCAATGTTAACAACTGAGTTTATGACTTCAATAGTACTTGTATGACTTTCTTCATAGACATAAACTTCAAACTTGCTTTGGTTCCTTGGTGGGTTATGTACAACAGTTATTATAATACTCTCTGACCCAGTATTTATGCGAACAACAGGAAATTCCTTGAACTCACTTTTTCTAGCAATATTTATTTTTTCAACCCGAACCTTTCCACTTATGAGCAGTGCTATCCCTCCACCAGTCTTCTCAGATCATTCAACTAATAATATTCTGAAGTCCTTAAAAAAACTGAGACCTGTTATGTCCTCACTTAACTTAGTGTCTGTAACTGCTGCTATTTCTGCCTTACTGTTGTAAATTCTATCCTTTAATTCTACTGCCTTGCCAGCTATTCCATCAGCATTTGTGTATAAAAATCTTCATGAGGCCCCATCTTCTGATCTTCTTTCATTATCTTCTATTTCTCCCCTTTGTCTGGAAAAACTCTGAAAAAAAATTTTCATCTTTTCTTTATTTCTTTCCTCATTTAACCTTCTAGCCTCTTGCAAAAAGTTTTTGATCCTTTCCATCTCTTCCTGCGTTCTGTATCGTCTAATGAACACTGTTTTGAATTCTTGTAGGGTTTTTAGGATTTTTTTTTCTCATCAATATTTTTCTACATGTCTCCCCTCTCTCAAAGGTTACTTTTGTTGGTCATTGCTTTCCCTCCCTTGAATATTTAACTAGTTGGCGAATGCTTACAATATCCTCTGGACCACTTTCTACTCCAAGTTTCCTTATTAGGTGTAAAATCCGAACTTTATTTTCTTCAAGTCTCCCCTGCTATATAGTCTCCTTGGATTCACTTATGCCTGAGATTACCACTGTCTTCTCTTTATCAAGTGGTTGTTTAATCAGTGGATTTGCCCTTCCCATCACAACGTCTCTCATATTTTCTATTACTGTTCCTTTATTTCAACTGTTTGTATGCTTTCCAGTGCCACCACCCTCACAGCCTCATTTACGTCCACATTCCTCTTTAGTGCATCAACAAAGGAAGTTTTCATTGCATCATGTTCCGTATTCGGCTCCTGAAACTCTTTTCTAAACTGTTCGATGCTTTCCTTTTCTTGGACATTCCAAGCTGCAATCTCGTCTCTCTCGGAAGAGAGCAGTGAACTAACATTTAATTCATGCAGGATTTCATTCAACTGTTTGTTGTTATCTACTTGTTTAGAAATTCTGGTTTCTAGCTCACTCTTTTCCTTCCAGATTCTTTATTCATTTTTTAGTTCATTTCTCTCTTGCCCTTGTGCTTTATAGGCTTCCTCCAAAAATCGTATTTCTTCTCTAAGTGTTTCATTTTCTCTCATTCCTCTATCCATATTCCAAATTTTATTATCCAGGGGTGGTAGACCCCCTACCACCCATCCCCCGAACATTGAATTGGGGGTTAGGGACAGAGATGGTCTAAACTTGATGTTTTCCCTTTCACAGAATATATAGAGAGAAAATAGAGAGAGAAAAGATTCTATTTAAGCTTCACACAGCATGTCTATATATTCATATGAGTACTATTTAATTACACAGTTCATCTCTTTTCTGGTTACACTCATCCTAACTTAAAAGTTGACTT
>JAXCGZ010021323.1:5000-12500 GCA_037179515.1 Halocaridina rubra | reverse complement strand
ATATATATATATATATATATATATATATATATATATATATATATATATATATATATATATATATATATATATATATATATATATATATATATATATATATATATATATATATATATATATATATATATATATATATATATATATATATATATATATATATATATATATATATATATATATATATATATATATATATATATATATATATATATATATATATATATATATATATATATATATATATATATATATATATATATATATATATATATATATATATATATATATATATATATATATATATATATATATATATATATATATATATATATATATATATATATATATATATATATATATATATATATATATATATATATATATATATATATATATATATATATATATATATATATATATATATATATATATATATATATATATATATATATATATATATATATATATATATATATATATATATATATATATATATATATATATATATATATATATATATATATATATATATATATATATATATATATATATATATATATATATATATATATATATATATATATATATATATATATATATATATATATATATATATATATATATATATATATATATATATATATATATATATATATATATATATATATATATATATATATATATATATATATATATATATATATATATATATATATATATATATATATATATATATAATATATATATATATATATATATATATATATATATATATATATATATATATATATATATATATATATATATATATATATATATATATATATATATATATATATATATATATATTTATATATATATATATATATATATATATATATATATATATATATATATATATAATATATATATATATATATATATAATATATATATATATATATATATATATATATATATATATATATATATATATATATATATATAATACACATACACAAGCCTCATTCTGCTTGTAAGGGGAGTGGCCGAGCCAAGAAACGCGCATTCACCACGATCCACACACACCTCAACCACTCTTCTCAGCTCCTTGGGGATAAAAGATTACCACATCTTCCCTCTCCTTTCACCCTTCTTGGGTCATCCACAAAGTAGGCAGGCAAGGATATTCTACAATGAGGCCCGACGGCCGTAGCTGATTTACCCCCGCCGCCTCATCACATGGCAACTCCGCTCACAGCCGTCCACCACTGTTCACTGAGCTAGCAGGTGCGAGAAATCCCTTTGCAACACGTCATATATTCCCAATCTTCCTCCACTCATTCCTGTCTCTTTCATGCACTCTTCCCTGTGCCACTGGCTGTCCACATGCATTCATTTCTGCTTACACGCCATCCATCCATTTAATTCTATGTTTTCCTCTTGACCTAACTCCAATCAATTCTTAGAAAGTAAAATGATGTTAAACATAATTTTATACGCGACTTAATTTTATAAACGTGTTAAATGTTTTCAGTATTTATATTTCTTTGTAAGTTGGATTCACCATGGGATTCTACTTCTTTATATTAGGCTCTCTTTATAGAGGGACGCTGTTTTTAATGAGCCACCTCCACCTGCCTCTGTCTCCTGTCATCTGGGTATCCAGGCCCTTCTCTTTCACATCTGCTGCCATGCAATCTTTCCATCATGTCTTGGGCCTTCTTTTACTTCTTTTTCCATGTACTTCCATATCCAGTGCTCTCTTCTCGTAATTTTCTCCATCACACCTTATGATGTGCCCATACCATCTAAGTCTTATCTCTTGCTTATTCTTCAAAACCTCCACTACCTTCACTGTTCCTCTCATACGTGCATTGCTAATCCTATCCTTTCTTGTAATGCCACACATCTGTCTCAACATCTTCATTTCAGTAACCTCCATCCTACTCTTGTTTGCTTTCTTCACAGGTACTGCCTTTGCTCTGTACATCATTGCTGGCCTTACCAAAGCTTTGTATACCTTCCCTTTAATTTCACTGACAGTTTCCTGATGCACAACACTCCTGACATGTCTCTTCAGCTCCAACATCCAGCTTGCATTTTTTCAGTGACTTCCTTTCCTTCATTACCATCGGCTGCTAAGGTGGATCACAGTTAATTAAATGCATCAACCCTCTTCATCCTCCTCAACATTCAGCCTAATACCTTCACGTTTATCTTGTTCCTGCTCTGTACACATCATATTTTCTTTGTTCTACTTATTTTCATTCCTCTGCTCTCTAGTACCTAGTTTGAGCTTTGTTTCTTCTTTTGACTAACTCATGAAAACCACATTGTCGGCATACATTATGTCCCAAGGTGCCCACTCTCTTACATCCTCTGTCAACACTTCGAAGATAATGTTGAAGAGGAAGGTGCTCAGTGAAGAGCCCTGATGCAATGCCAACTTCTCTCCAAAACTGCTAATTATACCTGTTTCACCCCTCACCTGCATCTAATCATTCATGTATATTTCCTTTACCAGTCTTTCACCTTTTTTTCTGTACCTTCATCTCACTCTCAATCATCTCAACAATTCCTGTCTTGGTACCCTATCACAGGCTTTCTCTAGATCTGTAAACACCATATGCAGTTCTTTCTGTTTTTCTCTTTACTTTCCTGCCAATTGTCTCAGTATAGAAAATGGATTTGAGTTTCATCTTCCTGGCAAAAAACTGAACTGACCTCTGGACACCACATCCAGTCTCAGCCTAGCAACCAGTATCTTTTCCTAGGTCATCATTGAGTGATAATAAATTAATCCCCCGATAGCTTCCACGCTCTCGGGCATTTCTCTTCTCCTTGCAGAAGGTACCAACACAGTCATCCTCCACCCATTTGGTATCTCCCCCTTCTCCTCTATTTTGCGTATTAGATTTCAAAGCATATCAACTCCCATTTCTCCTAGGGCCTTCCACACCTCTACTGGGATCTCATCCGGGCCAGTCACCTTGTGTTTCATTCTTTTAAGTGCTCTCACCACTTCTGGTCTCTCTACATATAGCGTGAGACCTTTGTATGATATGCCATCATCTTGATAATCCCTTGGATCCTCCTACAACCGGCCATCAAAATATTTCTTCCATCATTTCCGTATATTTTCTTCATTTTTTATGAGTTTGACACCAGGACAGGTAAAATAAAATAAAAAAAAACCTCCCTCATCAATAAAGGCCCCAACACGAAGAAAACATTAAGACACAAAAAAAAAAAGCTTATGAGCAAGGCAGAGATGAGGTGATGATACACAAAGGAACATGGACAGACTGAAAGAATAGTCAAAGTACAGTAGAGAAGCACCTCAGATGTGTGAGCAGTATTCTAAGCATGGATGGATAAGACATATAAATTACTAGTAAATGTAGAGAGATAAAGTAATGACAAAACCGAAACAGAGCCCCCAATTTTCAGGATGCAGATTTCGAAATTTGGATTATGTGATTCCTTCAAGACAAGTTAGAGGCTATATGGATTCCTATGTTGATAGAATTATGAGGGTAAATTTCGTTAGTTTCGAAGACAAAAGGGCTAGGAGGAGAAGAAAAGAATGAGATAGCTAGAAACTGTCTTGTAGGCACTAAAGTTAACTAAATTTTGGGTGCCCCACTCAGATACCATCTACAAAATGGAGCTGAGAGTAGAAGAAAAGGTGATACGGGACTGATAACGAGTAACGGATGAAGGTTGTGAAGAAAGGACAGGAAAAATGAAGGGTAGAATCGTCGGCAAAGGCGTGAAGAAGAGAGGAATATGGGCACTGAAGAAGATAATTGATGAATTGAAAGAAGAGAGTAGGTGGAAGAACAAAGCCCTGTGGAACACCACTAGTAACAGGAAATGGGCTAAATGTTGCACAGTCAGCAACCACAGTTATAGCAGTAAGAAAGAAAACTGGAAATCAAAGAACAGAAAGAAGGGGTATAGCCATAGGCAGGGAGTTTGCCCAACAGAGCCTTGTGCTAGACTCTGTCAAAAGCCTTAGAGATATCAAGGGCGACGACAAAGGATTCCGACTAGTTCCCTAGAGAAGTTGACCGTACATGAGTAAGATAGGACAGGAGGTCACCAGTGGATCTTGCCTTGCAGAAACCGTACTGGTGATCAGAGATAAGTGAATTCGATTCTAGATGTTTCAAAATATGAGCAGTGAGCAAAGTCTTGAAAACCTTAGTGATAGAAGAGGTTATGGAAATAGGTAAGTAGGTTGAAGGAATAGAGCAATCACCCTTCTTAGGAACAGGTTTCAAATAGACAATGCTTCCAAGATGAAGGATAGATACTTGTTGAGAGAATGAGGTAAAAATGACAGCAAAGCACGGGAACCAATTCATCTGCAAACTCCTTAAGGAATCTTGCAGGGATACCATCGGGACCATATACATTGTTATTCTTTAGCGAGCAAAGACCCTTATGTAATTTACATGAAGAAAAGATAAGGGAGTAAAAATTGAGGACCAGGTGCGCTGGAATTGTGTATGGAAGAGTTGGCAGAAAAATGAGAGCTAAAGAGAGTGGCAAGATATAGAACCATCTGAATGAATGATGCAGGGAAAGTTTGAGTTACAGAAGTTTTTAGAGAACTTTGTGGCTAAGGACCAATTATATTATTCAGTGGGAGAGAAGTTAAAGTCATCAACCTTGATTCTTATAAAGGCAGCCTAAAACTTTCGAATCTGAGTAGCAAAGTGATTCCTAGCTACAATAAAAGCAGAGCGAGTTAAATCAGAAGGAGAGGCTTAGTATGACCAGTGTGCCCAATCCCTGGCCAGAATACCCATGGAGCAGGCACGTTCAAACAAAGGATTTGGGGGAGAAAAGTCTTCATAGAGGAGAGGATATATGCCTCTCTTCCCGAGGTTATGATCTTGACAACTTTTAGGGCTACTTGATCATGGTTGCTGAACTGAAAGCACTAGTCATCCCACGGGAAGTCAAAGAGGAAGTTACGCAAATCTTCATGTTGGGTACATTCAAAATGCCAAAGGTAGTAGTGAGTAGGAGGGATTGATGGAGGGGAGTGAAAATCACCGAGATTGACAACACAGAGTGATCAGATTTACCAAGAGGAGAAAGCAAAGAATAAGAGTAGTTTGAAGGATTAGAAGTAAAAAGATAGGTCAAGAGTGTTGGCTTAATGTTCGTGTCGATCAGGAACATGTAGGATGACTGATGATTTGTTCCAGATCGTGATAGAGGCAGCAAGGGTCACATTTCCTACCACATCAGTGTGAGAAGAATTAAGCCAGTCACTGTGGTGTACATTGAAGTCTCCAATATAGAGAACTTCGGCATGTGGGTGAGAAGATAACAAGGACTCATGGCAAGAGGACCAATATTCAAAGAAAGACACAGAGTAAGTGGAGTTTGGAGAAAAGTAGCAGAAGCAAAGGAAGATAGAGGTGGTGAAGAGGTAGCTTTTCAACCAGAGCACATCACAGTCAGGAGATTCAAGGTCCACGAGTCTTGCTATAAGAGTGCTAATATTGCAGTAAGCACAGACCCCACCTTTGGAACAAAAACAAGAATACAGCATATAATGAGAGATTTGAATTGGGTTAATGGAAGTATGGCTAGACAGCTGGGTTTCAGAGAGGAGGAGGAGCTTAGGGAGGGAAGTACCCAAATGCTGTTAGAAAAGTGAAGAGTGAAAGAAGCAGATCTATCAGGAGGTGCAAGGTTAAGGGCAGAACCATTACTACCACCAGGCATGTCTACCCTGAAGTCAGTAGTGGAGTTAACAAGATCCCTGGAGATTCTTAGGACCCTTCTATTCTTGGTATTGGTGGCCATAGGTTGTGGACTTTCCATAAATATAGCAGTTATGAGGGAAAAGAGAACAAAAAGAAACGGTAATGGGGAGTGTCGTGACTTGTCAAATGTAATGGGATAGTAAGAGATGTGTATCGAATACGCCAGAATTTTCTGTGTAGATGTAGGCATAGGGAAAGAACCATCCTGAAGGAAGACTCATGCCAGAGCTGTCTGGGCCAGTCCTATTTTAATCCATAATGCCTTCAGTCGTTGTATTTCAACGGGTGGCTGGTGCGATGACCAACCTACTAAGCTCCATTTCCATCCTTAATCTGCTTCAGGGATTTATATCCTTTATTGACTTGTTCCTACTCCTTACTATCATGTATATTTTTTTCTTTCCTTTAGGTGTTTTCAGCTCTTCATACAAAACATGAGAAGATTTTGCCCTTTCCATCGCCACTGCTTTCCTTGTTAACTTCTTTGCTCTTCTATACTACATCTTAACTAACTGATTTTTTTCTTTGCTCCCGTTACTTCTTTGTCTCTTTTTTCATATTTAGTACATCTTTAGGTTTTCTTTCCACCACTACTCTTTTCTAATTGTGCATGGCTTCCAAGACGTTATTTCTAGTACTTCTCTAACCACTCTTCTCAGGATCTCTGCATTCTCCTTCCACCAGTCTTGTATTCCTTCTCTGTATATGTTCACTCTATCTTGTACCTTGGACTTGAATTCTTACCTCTTTGCTTCCTCCTTTAGTGCTGTTCATTTTATCCTTCTCTCACACCTTATCTTTCCTTTGCTTTGTATTTTCAATTTCACGTTCATCACTAATTACTGGAGCTGTGGTGCCACATGGTCTTCTTGTATAACTTTGCAATCTCTTTATTTCCACCAGATTTGGTCTTCTATACATAAGGTGGTCTATCTGGGTGTAATTATTTTCACTCTTGTATGTGATAATATGCTCTTGTCTCTCAAAGAAGAAAGTATTAGCATTTACCATATCAAATGAGTTCACCATCTACAATTACATTCCCAAGCCCATGACCTCCATGTATACTCTCAATTCCCTTATTTCCTGTTCCATCATGCCCATGCAGTTCAGTGCCCAGCTCTACTCTTTTCTACTCAGCAATTCTTTCCATCTCATTTTCTAGATTCCTCCAAAATTCCAATTCTTCTTCTGTTAACCCTGTCTGTGGTGCGGATGCACAAACACATTTATTGCTCATTCTCCATATGTAAGCTTAACTGTTAGCAGCCTATCTTATCCTCTCCTCACTTTTGTTACATATTCTTTCATTTCCTGTGACAACATTATTCCGACTTCATTCCTTCCTTCTGTTTTTGCAGTACTATAGTAGATTTGTATTCTTCTACTAATTCCTTTGCCTTGTTGCTCCTCCATCTAATCTCCTATACACAAAGTATGTTTACTTTCCTCTTCCTCATCAGCTCCACCACCTCTCTCCTTCGACCTGTCAAGGTCCTCACATTCAGTGTTACAGCCTTTGGACAACTGGACGTCGTTTCTTTGGCATCGCTCTCATATGGCACGGCAGCACTTGCCTGTTCGCAGAGGTTGGGAGATGCCTCCATTTGACATTCATATATGAGTATGCCCTGGCATGGTTTATTATCCCTTTGTTCCAGATCATGATGGTGCCGGTGTGTTTTACGGCCGAATGCGTTTTCTGACGCCAACCTCTCCTAGTTCACCAG
>JAXCGZ010021322.1:37500-56117 GCA_037179515.1 Halocaridina rubra | reverse complement strand
CCGAGTAGTCAAGCTTGGGCCTTCTTGCACTTGTACCCATTCTCATTACCTTACATTTTGAAGTATTGAATTTCATTAGCCACTTTTCTGACCACTCATGCAGATTATTTAGATCCTCCTGAAGTTCTCTACCATTGTTCTCGTTTTTTACTTTCTTCACAATCTTTGCATCATCTGCAAACATATTCATGAATGAATTTACAGACTCTGGTAGGTCATTTACATATACAAGGAACAAAAGTGGCCCTAAAACTGAACCCTGTTGAACTCCACTACTAACTCTTCTCCATTCAGACACTGAGTGTCTTACTCTAACCCTCTGTTCCCTTCCTTCTAAGTAAGTTTTTATCCATTCCAAAACATTTCCACCTATTCTAGCCATTGATTGCAGCTTCCTAATAAGTCTCCCATGTGGAACAGTGTCAAACGCTTTCTGGAAGTCTAGGAATATGCAATCTGCCCAGCCCTCTCTTTCCTGTAAGATTTGGCTTACCTCATCATAAAATTCTAATAAGTTTGTTACTGTTGATCTACCTTCTCTGAAGCCATGTTGCCTCACTGACAAAAAGTTGAAGGATTCCAAGTGAAGAGAGATATGTTTCCTTAGTAGTTTCTCCATAACTTTGCAAACTATGCTGGTCAAGGAAACTGGTCTATAGTTCAGAGCCGTATCCCTCCTTCCCTTTTTGAAGATAGGTATCACATTTGCTTGTTTCCAGCATCTTGGAATCTCCCCCGACTCCAGTGACTCCTTAAATATGATACTTAGTGCCACTGATATTGTGTTTGCGCATTTTTTAAGCACATGAGGGGATATGTCATCAGGACCTGTAGCTTTATGAACATCTAAATCCATCAGCGCTTTGCATACCTCTGTGGCTGTAAGGTTGATGTTCTCTCATACCGGCCCTTGAGCTTCTATCACTGCAATCTGAGGGGGTGGGGTATTTTCTACTGTAAATACTGACTGAAACTCCTTGTTCAATTCTTTGCAGATCTCTTCATCCGTCTCAGTGATGCTTCCATCCGCTCTCTTTAGACTTAAAACCTGTTCTTTTACCATCAGTTTTCCTCTGATAAAGCTGTGGAAAAGCTTGGGATTTTCTTTAGCCTTCCTGGTGATGTCCCTCTCATAGTCTCTCTCTGCCTCTCTCCTTTTACTTAGGTAGTAATTTCTTGCTCTTTTGTAGGTTTACCAGGCATTTATGTTTTTTCTCCTCCTATACCTTTTCCAGCATTTCTCTCCACTCCTTAGCTCTTTTACACCAGAAATATTTATGTAACCTATGTGAGGCCAAAACTCGAATATGCAGCCCCCTTTTGGAATCCGCACTTGAAAAAGCACATAGCTAAGCTTGAAAAAGTTCAAAGACATGCCACAAAACTGGTGCCAGAAATACGCAATCTCAGTTATGATGAGAGGCTGAGAAAATTAGATTTACCATCACTCGAAGCTAGAAGAGTGAGGAGGGATATGGTGACAGTCTTTAAATTCCTTCATGGTTATGATAGAGTGGATAGGGATCGATATTTTGATATGGCTGGCTCTAGAACTACAACTAGAGGTCATAGTTTGAAGCTTTGTAAGAAAACTTCTTCGCAGGATGTAAGGAAATACTTTTTCAGTGTAAGAGTAGTTGATAATTGGAATTGGCTAAGCGAGGAGGTAGTTAATGCTATCTCAATCCATAGTTTTAAGGACAGGTATGATAAGTATGACTAAGTCTAAAATGGAACCGATCAGGAGACGGGAAGATACGAGCTTTGGGCTCTTTCCCGTAAACACAATTAGGTAATCACAATTAGGTAATCACACCCATTATCGAACCATTTCTCTCTGGCATGAATTACACCCACTTTGGTGACAGGTATGCAGCAATCTACTATCTTCCCATATATCTCACAAAAGATGTCATACATGTATGTGATTACCTAATTGTGTTTACGGGAAAGAGCCCAAAGCTCGTATCTTCCCGTCTCCTGATCGGTTCCATTTTATACTTAGTCATACTTATCATACCTGTCCTTAAAACTATGGATTGAGATAGCATTAACTACCTCCTCGCTTAGCCAATTCCAATTATCAACTACTCTTACACTGAAAAAGTATTTCCTTACATCCTGCAAAGAAGTTTTCTTACCAAGCTTCAAACTATGACCTCTAGTTCTAGAGCCAGCCATATCAAAATATCGATCCCTATCCACTCTATCATAACCATGAAGGAATTTAAAGACTGTCACCATATCCCCCCTCACTCTTCTCGCTTCGAGTGATGATAAGTCTAATTCCCTCAGCCTCTCATCATAACTGAGATTGCGTATTTCTGGCACCAGTTTCGTGGCATGTCTTTGAACTTTTTCAAGCTTAGCTATGTGCTTTTTCAAGTGCGGATTCCAAAAGGGGGCTGCATATTCGAGTTTTGGCCTCACATAGGTTACATAAATATTTCTGAACATTTCCTTGTCCATGTGCCTGAAGGCTACCCTTACATTTGATAAGAATGCATATGCTGCCCTTACTATGCCATTTATATGTATTTCTGGAGACAAATCTGCCAGTATGTTTACTCCTAGATCTCTCTCATTTTCTGTCTCCTGAAGTTGCACTCCAGCCACCGAGTAGTCAAGCTTGGGCCTTCTTGCACTTGTACCCATTCTCATTACCTTACATTTTGAAGTATTGAATTTCATTAGCCACTTTTCTGACCACTCATGCAGATTATTTAGATCCACCTGAAGTTCTCTACCATTGTTCTCGTTTTTTACTTTCTTCACAATCTTTGCATCATCTGCAAACATATTCATGAATGAATTTACAGACTCTGGTAGGTCATTTACATATACAAGGAACAAAAGTGGCCCTAAAACTGAACCCTGTGGAACTCCACTACTAACTCTTCTCCATTCAGACACTGAGTGTCTTACTCTAACCCTCTGTTCCCTTCCTTCTAAGTAAGTCTTTATCCATTCCAAAACATTCCCACCTATTCTAGCCATTTATTGCAGCTTCCTAATAAGTCTCCCATGTGGAACAGTGTCAAACGCTTTCTGGAAGTCTAGGAATATGCAGTCTGCCCAGCCCTCTCTTTCCTATAAGATTTGGCTTACCTCATCATAAAATTCTAATAAGTTTGTTACTGTTGATCTACCTTCTCTGAAGCCATGTTGCCTCACTGACAAAAAGTTGAAGGATTCCAAGTGAAGAGAGATATGTTTCCTTAGTAGTTTCTCCATAACTTTGCAAACTATGCTGGTCAAGGAAACTGGTCTATAGTTCAGAGCCGTATCCCTCCTTCCCTTTTTGAAGATAGGTATCACATTTGCTTGTTTCCAGCATCTTGGAATCTCCCCCGACTCCAGTGACTCCTTAAATATGATACTTAGTGCCACTGATATTGTGTTTGCGCATTTTTTAAGCACATGAGGGGATATGTCATCAGGACCTGTAGCTTTATGAACATCTAAATCCATCAGCGCTTTGCATACCTCTGTGGCTGTAAGGTTGATGTTCTCTAATACCGGCCCTTGAGCTTCTATCACTGCAATCTGAGGGGGTGGGGTATTTTCTACTGTAAATACTGACTGAAACTCCTTGTTCAATTCTTTGCAGATCTCTTCATCCGTCTCAGTGATGCTTCCATCCGCTCTCTTTAGCCTTAAAACCTGTTCTTTTACCTTCAGTTTTCCTCTGATAAAGCTGTGGAAAAGCTTGGGATTTTCTTTAGCCTTCCTGGTGATGTCCCTCTCATAGTCTCTCTCTGCCTCTCTCCTTTTACGTAGGTAGTCATTTCTTGCTCTTTTGTAGGTTTGCCAGGCATTTATGTTTTTTCTCCTCCTATACCTTTTCCAGCATTTGTCTCTCCACTCCTTAGCTCTTTTACACCCATTATTGAACCATTTCTCTCTTGCATGAATTACACCTACTTTGGTGACAGGTATGCAGCAATCTACTATCTTCCCATATTTCTCACAAAAGATGTCATACATTTCTTGTACAGATTTGTTGTAAAATAAGGTTCTCCAGTCAATAACTGCAAAAAGCTCATTCATTTTGATGTAATCTCCTTTCCAATAGTTCCTCCTCATGTCCTCAGTGCCTCTACTCTCAGGAAGAATATCTTCAATGATATACTCCATCAACAACACACAGTGGTCACTCTTTCCAATTGGTGGTTCATACTCAATTTTTTCAATATCCAACACATTATCTGTGAACACTAGATCAAGTAGTGATGGCTCATCCCCACCCCTGGCCCTTGTTGGTTCCATTACATGTTGGTGTAGGAAATTCCCTTGTACGCAATCTAGGAATCTTGCCCCGAATGAGTCCTCACCACTGTGTGGGTCAAGATTTATCCAATCTATCTCTTTATGATTAAAGTCTCCCATAATCAAAATCCTCCTTTTTTTTCCAGTGCCATGTTAACAACTGAGTTTATGACTTCAATAGTACCTATATGACTTTCCTCATAAACTTCAAGCCTATTTTGGTTCCTTGGTGGGTTGTATACAACAGTTATTATAATGCTCTCTGACCCAGTATTTATGCGAGCAACAAGAAATTCCTTGAACTCACTTTCTATAGCCAAGTATGTATGTATGTATGTATGTATGTATGTATGTATGTATGTATGTATGTATGTATGTATATATATATATATATATATATATATATATATATATATATATATATATATATATATATATATATATATATATATATATATATACAGTGTTACCCCGGTTATTCGCTCTTCTTGGTTCGCGTTCTCACTCTATCGCGTTTTTTTTTTTGGATAAATTATTTTTTTATTTTATGGGTATACGCAAAAATATTAAATATTGAAAAAAAAAATTTCAGTATTTTCATTTTTTTTATTGAAATTTACGGTGCGTGCTTTTATTTATAATGTAAAGGGTGTTTTTTTTAACAGTGCAGGGAGGGTTTATACAGTTCGTAAACGAAAAAATAATTGTAAATGAGTATGTGTGTCACGTCATTATCACCTCATTCACCGTAATTTTATCTATCACTTTCATAAATATTTACGGTGCTTGCTGTTATTTATAATGTAAAGGGTGTTTTTTTAACAGTGCAGGGAGGGTTTATACAGTACGTAAACGAAAAAATAATTGTATATGAGTATGTATGTCACGTCATTATCACCTCATTCACCGTAATTTTATCTATCACTTTCATAAAAATTTACGGTGCTTGCTGTTATTTATAATGTAAAGTTTGTTTTTTTAACAGTGTAAGAAGGGTTTATACAGTACGTAAACGAAAAAATAATTGTAAATGAGTATTTATGTAACGTCATCATCACATTCATGGTAAGTTTTCCTATCACTTTCATAAAAATTTATTTGCATGCTGTTATCTATAATGTTAAGGGTGTTTTTTTTTAACAGTGCAGGGAGGGTTTATACAGTACGTAAACGAAAAAATAATTGTAAATGAGTATGTATGTCACGTCGTAGTCGCCGTGGCTCAGTCGGTAGCGTCTCCGACTCTGAGGCGTCAGGTCGAGGGTTCGCGCCCCGTCACGGTCTGAGGTTAGCAAAGGCATGCACTCAGCGTAAGGATTACATCTGCCAAAACAAGTCCTTCGCAAGAAGGCAACCGTCCTAGCCCTTGGTTGATAAGGGAGTCCGTGACGTAAAACCGGAACCGGATGTATGTCACGTCATTATCACCTCATTCACTGTAATTTTATCTATCACTTTCATAAAAATTTACGTTGCTTGCTGTTATTTATAATGTAAAGGGTGTTTTTTTAACAGTGCAGGGAGGGTTTATACAGTGTAAACGCAAAAATATATTAAAATATCTATGTACATATAGGCGGATCCTACTTCGCGGATTTCCTGGTTCGCGCCGGGTCCCGGAACCGAACTACCGCGATAAGTGAGGCAACACTGTATATATATATATATATATATATATATATATATATATATATATATATATATATATATATATATATATATATATATATATATATATCTATCTATCTATCTATCTATCTAGATAGATAGATAGATAGATAGATAGATAGATAGATAGATAGATAGATAGATAGATAGATAGATAGATAGATAGATAGATAGATAGATAGATAGATAGATAGATAGATAGATAGATAGATAGATAGATAGATAGATAGATAGATAGATAGATAGATAGATAGATAGATAGATAGATAGATAGATAGATAGATAGATAGATAGATAGATAGATAGATAGATAGATAGATAGATAGATAGATAGATAGATAGATAGATAGATAGATAGATATATATTATATATATATATATATATATATATATATATATATATATATATATATATATATATATTTATATATATATATATATATATATATATATATATATATTATATATATATATATATATTATATATATATATATATATATATATATATATATATATATATATATATATATAATATATATATATATATATATATATATACACAGTAGTGACCCCAACCCACGAACTTAATCTGTTCCTAAAACCTGTTCTTGGGTTGGATTTATTTTTCCCGTGGAAAAGCATGTATATTCAATTAATCCATTTCTAGTCACAATAAGTATTCATTTTAAAAAATTTTCTCAGTCTAAACATGAAATATAATACAGGTTATGTGTATTTCATCTGTAAAAGGAAAATTACATTAATAATAGAAAGGTTTTCTACTCCACTAAAGTAAAGCATGTACATATTCAGGTTTTCAGTATATACTAGTTGATACCCAGTATAAAATAGCAACGTCCAACGCTTAGAAAAAGTTGTCTCATACTCCCACTAATAACAAATAGGTAAGAAACAGTAGTGTAGGTAAGAAACAGTAGTGTAGTTACCTTTGTGGATGATTGTTGCAGGCATTTGTCGATGGTGGTGGATAAGGAGGAGGGGACTAATTTTTGGAAGTCCCCTTCCATTAAAATGTTAGGGAGCTCTTCTGATACAGGCTGTATTTCTGGTGTTTTCTCTCTTTTCTCTTTTGGAAGCTGCTTCTCTGCCTACTGGCACAAGGAAACAATCCAGAGAAATTTGTATTTTTCTTAGTTGATAAATTTTTCTAAAAATATTCATTGCATAGTCATTTACCATGTTCACTACTCTATTAACCACAGTTTTATCTGGGTGATGATTCTCAGTAAAGCCTGCACATCTTTCCACTTACTAAATATTTTTTTTAAATCTTCACGGGACACCTTTACCCTTTCATCCCCCTCCTCTGCTGACTGCTTCTTTTGGAGAATCTTCACCTTGTTCACGTTGCATTTCAATTAATTCATCTGGGGTAAGTTTTTCTCGCGGTCCTCCACCACATCCTCCACATTGACCTCCAAGCCCAAACTTTTGCCTGTGGCCATAATTTCATTCACAATCTAAATAGCTAACTCCTGCTTGAAGTCTTTAAAGTCTCTATCAGTCACACAAGCAGGCCAAAGTTCCCTCCAGCCAGAGTTCAACGTGCATTATGAGACCTCCTTCCATGCTTTGTCAGTGAGGCCAATGCAGTGGAGGATATTAAAGTGTTCTTTCCAGAAATCATGAAAGGTCAAATCCGTGTCATAGGTGACCTGAAAACACCTGGCAAAAAGACCCTTCATATACAACTTTTTAAAATTAGAAATTACCTGCTGGTCCATGGGCTGGAAGAGAGAAGTGGTGTTGGGAGGCAGAAATTTGGCTTTAATAAGATCTTCTTCCACACCTAGAGAATGGGCAGGAGCATTATCCATTATGAAAAGACACTTAGGGGGCAAATTATTTTCCGCAAGATATTTCTTCACTGACGGCGCAAACACTTCAATCAACCACTCTAGGAATAAAATCCGTGTGACCCAAGCCTTTGGATTTGACCTCCACAGTACCGGATGGCTATCCTTCAACAGGTTATTGCTCATAAAAACACGCAAATTTTCTGAGTGGTTAACTAAAAGAGGCTTGATCTAACAGTTCCCACTAGCATTAATGCACAATAAAAGTGCAAATCTGTAGGTTTATGGCTAGGCAGTGACTTCTCTTCTTGGGTTATATAGGTTCATTTTAGGTATTTTCTTCCAAAAGAGTCCCGTTTCATCACTGTTAAAAACTTATTATGGGATGCAATCTTCACTCGATAAATTTAGCGAATTCCTTCACATACAGATCTGCTACCTTATGGTCGGAACTAGGCACCTCTCCATGTCTAATGGTGCTATGAATCCCAGTTTGTTGATGAAAGTGTTTAAACCAGCGTCTGCTTGCATTAAATTCTTCAACTTTAGCGCCACTAGAACTCAGAGAGTTCACTACTAAAACTTGGTGGATTTACAAAGCCTTAGCACATATTATGGCCTCGCTAATACTATCTCCAACCAGCTGTTTTTCATTTATTCACAGCAACAATAATTTTTCTACCTCTTCTATCAACTGTGACCTTTTCTTCATTAATATATTTACTCCCTTCGCCACGTCAGCCGCCTTATAGATATCTTTACTCTTTAAAATAGTACAGATTGTCGATTTTGCCATATTATACTGTGTGGTGAGATTAGACACATGAACACCATTTTCATGCTTAGAAATTCTTATCCATAATAAGAGCTACCTGAAAAGCAAAACAATGGAAAATAAAGCTAGAACTATGAACAGATTATGAACGAACTACACAGCGCGGACACCATTGCAGAACTGAGAGTTGGCGAGTGTCAAGCGTGGCCGCCTGGCCGACATATGCATGTTATGGGTTATTTTTGTTCGTGATTTGGGGTCAAAATTTGTTTGAAAATTTGTACATGGGTTGGTTTGTTAGTGGGAACAGGCATTCATGGGTTGGGGACACTAGTATATATATATATATATATATATATATATATATATATATATATATATATATATTATATATATATATATATATATATACAGTGTTCCTTCAATTATCGCGATGGTTCGGTTCCGGGACCCAGCGTGAGACAGGAAAATCGCGGAGTAGGATCAGCCTATATGTACATAGATATTTTAATTTATATTTACGTTTACACTGTATAAACCCTCCCTGTACTGTTAACAAACCACCCTTTACTTCATAAATAACAGCATGCAACGTAAATTTATATGAAAGTGCTAGATAAAATCACGGTGAATGAAGTGGTAATTACATGACATACTCATGTACATGGGTATTATACAATTATTTTTACGTTTACGTAGTGTATAAACCCTCCCTGCACTGTTAAAAAAACACCCTTTACTTTATAAATAACAGCATGCAACATAAATTTATATGAAAGTGCTAGATAAAATTACGGTGAATGAAGTGGTAATTACATGACATACTCATGTACATAGGTATTTTACAATTATTTTTATGTTTACGTACTGTAAAATCCCTCCCTGCACTGTTAAACAAACACCCCTTTGCATTATAAATAACGGCATGCAACATAAATTTATATGTACGTGATAGGTAAACTTACCGTGAATGAGGTGATGATGATGTTTCTTGACCCCGAAGGAAATTATTTCGCAGCCAATAAAAGCTTTACGGCTGCTTTTTGGGGGAGAAGAACATGGTAATGGGGAGTTGCTGTCACTGTTTCTTCTTTTGTTGGAAGATGGTATGGTAAGGAATCATGGCATTGTCGAGAAAATTACAGGTCACCGAACGAACCATATTATCGTTATATTCCTGCGAGAGTTGTTGGGCTGCTTTCACATGTTGATATATGGCTGCCAGACGTTCGAGTGTAAGGCCAGGTTCTTCAATTTCTTCGTGCGTTCCTGAAGTTCTTCCTCTTCTTCGCTCGCTGATTTTGTCATTTCTTCCAAGTCTTCATCACTCAAAGGCTGCGAGTGGCAGTCAATCACTACATTCACATCTTCGTGAGTCATATCTTTAAAGCCTTCTCCTCCTAGCAATGTTACGACCCTCTTCGCTGAGTTATCAAAAGAAATGCTCGCTGTTTTCCTGATCTTTGCCTCGTCCTTTTTGATGTAGCGAACAGTAGATTCATTGAGGCCAAAATAGCGGCCGATATCTGTGAACCTTTTTCCTTCTTTCAACATATCTAAGAGTTTCACCTTATCTACTATGGTTAACATCCTCCTTTGCCACTTAGGCTGACTACCAGAAGCCTTAGAAGATGAAGGACGTTTGGGAGGCATTGCATAGGTTAAATTATGCGTGAAAGCACAATCACAAGCAAAACGTATTAATAAGCACAACGTGAACGGCGCACACGTGTGAGTTAGACTGAACGAGTGAGGCGAGACATTGGAAAATGGTGGGAAAAGCAAACTGCAGTGAAAAAGCCAATCAGACCCCATGATACAGAACATACAAAAAAACAATTCTGTGATTCGTCGTCTCCCGACCTTTCAGCCAATAGCATTCCATGAACTATCTCACATAGGTGAGAGCCTTTTCGTTTTCCGAAACACTGATAGCGGTATCATATTTTACATGGTGCAATACTGTTAGTATTTATGTTTTTTACAATTTTTTACTGTTTTATTATTCTTAGGCTAGGAAATACTTGTTTTATCAATAAAATGATGAAAATATTATTATTCACTAGGTCACGTAGGTGAGAGCCTTTGCGTTTTCCGAAACGTGATATCGGTATCGTATTTTACATGGTGCAATACTGTTAGTACTGTATTTATGTTTTTTACTATTTTTTACTGTTTTGTTTTTATTAGGCTAGGAAATACTTGTTTTATCAATAAAATAATGAAAATTTTAATATTCACTAGGTCACATAGGTGAAAGCCTTTGCGTTTTCCGAAACGCTGATACCGGTATCGTATTTTACATGATGCAATACTGTTAGTATTTATGTTTTTTACTATTTTTTACTGTTTTATTATTCTTAGGCTAAGAAATACGTATTTTTTATCAATAAAATCATGAAACTACTGGAAATTTTAATATACAGTATATGCTAGCTCACTTAGGTGCGACCCCAATACATTGTATGCTATCGGACACAATTTTACATGATGCAATACCCTGTACTGTGAGTTATATATCTAAATTTATGTTTTTTACTATTTTTTACTGTTTTATTATTCGTAGGCTGGGAAATAAATTTTTTTTTATCAATTAAATAATGAATTTTTTTTTCAATAAAAAAATTATAATACTGAATTTTTTTTTTAATATTTTAATATTTTTGCATATACCCAATAAATAAAATAATAATTAAAAAAAAAAAAAACGTGGTACAGTGAAAACGCGAGCCAAGAAACGCGATCCAGCAAAGGATCACTTATATATATATATATATATATATATATATATATATATATATATATATATATATATATATATATATATATATATATATATATATATATATATATATATACAAATAAGCACATTACATATGTGAAAACATGAATCATTTTATTACCCCGACCGGGACTCGAACCTAAGACTTATGATTACTAAGTCAAGGCGCTACCACTACACCACAGAAGGTTAAAAGGAATCCAACCTTATAGCTTATATCTGCTATACTTAGGAATGAATGCATTCTAACTGAATGCCACTATGTTCATATTACAGATTCCCCAACCTCACTCGTGGCTTCATTTTAGCATTTAATTCAATTCCCAATCTCATTCGGGCCATGAAATACAAATAAGCACATTACATATGTGAAAACATGAATCATTTTTTTACCCTGACTGGGACTCGAACCTAGGACTTATGATTACTAAGTCAAGGCGCTACCACTACACCACAGAAGGTTAAAAGGAATCCAACCTTATATCTTATATCTGCTATACTTAGGAATGAATGCATTCTAACTGAATGCCACTATGTTCTTATTTCAGATTCCCCAACCTCACTCGTGACTTCATTTTAGCATTTAATTCAATTCCCAATCTCATTCGGGCCATGAAATACAAATAAGCACATTACAAATGTGAAAACATGAATCATTTTTTTACCCCGACCGGGACTCGAACCTAGGACTTATGATTACTAAGTCAAGGCACTACCACTACACCACAGATGGTTATAGCAGATATAAGCTATAAGGTTGGATTCCTTTTAACCTTCTGTGGTGTAGTGGTAGCGCCTTGACTTAGTAATCATAAGTTCTAGGTTCGAGTCCCGGTCGGGGTAAAAAAATGATTCATGTTTTCACATATGTAATGTGCTTATTTGTATTTCATGGCCCGAATGAGATTGGGAATTGAGTTAAATGCTAAAATGAAGCCACAAGTGAGGTTGGGGAATCTGTAATGTGAACATAGGGGCATTCAATTAGAATGCGTTCATTCCTAAGTATAGCAGATATAAGCTATAAGGTTGGATTCTTTTTAACCTTCTGTGGTGTAGTGGTAGCGCCTTGATTTAGTAATCATAATTCCTAGGTTCGAGTCCCGGTCGGGGTAAAAAAATGATTCATGTTTTCACATATGTAATGTGCTTATTTGTATTTCATGGCCCAAATGAGATTGGGAATTGAATTAAATGCTAAAATGAAGCCACGAGTGAGGTTGGGGAATCTGTAATATGAACATAGTGGCATTCAGTTAGAATGCGTTCATTCCTAAGTATAGCAGATATAAGCTATAAGGTTGGATTCCCTTTAACCTTCTGTGGTGTAGTGGTAGCGCCTTGACTTAGTAATCATAAGTCCTAGGTTCGAGTCCCGGTCGGGGTAAAAAAATGATTCATGTTTTCACATATGTAATGTGCTTATTTGAATTTCATGGCCCGAATGAGATTGGGAATTGAATTAAATGCTAAAATGAAGCCACGAGTGAGGTTGGGGAATCTGTAATATGAACATAATGGCAGTCAGTTAGAATGCGTTCATTCCTAAGTATAGCAGATATAAGCTATAAGGTTGGATTCCTTTTAACCTTCTGTGGTGTAGTGGTAGCGCCTTGACTTAGTAAGCATAAGTCCTAGGTTCGAGTCCCGGTCGGGGTAAAAAAATGATTCATGTTTTCACATATGTAATGTGCTTATTTGTATTTCATGGCCCGAATGAGATTGGGAATTGAATTAAATGCTAAAATGAAGCCACGAGTGAGGTTGGGGAATCTGTAATATGAACATAGTGGCAGTCAGTTAGAATGCGTTCATTCCTAAGTATAGCAGATATAAGCTATAAGGTTGGATTCCTTTTAACCTTCTGTTGTGTAGTGGTAGCGCCTTGACTTAGTAATCATAAGTCCTAGGTTCGAGTCCCGGTCGGGGTAAAAAAATGATTCATGTTTTCACATATGTAATGAGCTTATTTGTATTTCATGGCCCGAATGAGATTGGGAATTGAATTAAATGCTAAAATGAAGCCACGAGTGAGGTTGGGGAATCTGTAATATGAACATAGTGGCATTCAGTTAGAATGCGTTCATTCCTAAGTATAGCAGATATAAGCTATAAGGTTGGATTCCTTTTAACCTTCTGTGGTGTAGTGGTAGCGCCTTGACTTAGTAATCATAAGTCCTAGGTTCGAGTCCCGGTCGGGGCAAAAAAAAAAATGATTCATATATATATATATATTATTTTTTTCCACAACCAAGACAGTGGAATATTACACAATATGATCTCTCTTTTTATCCATTTATTTATTTATTTTCAAGTGTAATATGGCTATTAATGCGGTAATTGCTGGGATTAGAGCCAGTATTTACAATTTTGTTTTGTTTATAAACAGTTAGCTCGGAACTACTCATAAACTTCCAAAAAAATTCGGATACTCGAAGGTCAACCTTCCTCAAAGCTGAACTGAAAATAGACATTAATAGATACCAAAATTACTTTAATCCTTCCCCCCCCAAAAAATAAGGAGTAGATTATTTGAATCATCAAGTAATATAAGTGAGTACTATCTCTGAGAGGTCAGGGAGTGCCTAATCATATCACATTCTCTTTATTTATTGTACATCTACGAGGATAGTGTGAACCCTCTCAACTGTACCAGCTGTGATTTGAGAAATGAGCGGATTGAAATCACAAAAGGAGAAAAGGAGGAGGGATGAAGGAGAAAGAAATGGAGATTGAAGAATGGTATCTATGAGAAAGCAGGATATTTTTGAAAGACGGGTAGTAGGAGCTAGAAGTGGTTGGAAGGTTGAGATGATAGGCAGAGGAGATGGTGACTGCTGGTAGAATGAAAGAATAGATTTGGAAGTGAGATATACGCTAGAAAAGGGGGTCGTTTTTGAAATGTAAAGAAGGGTTAAAAAGATAAGATTCTCAAGAGCAGGGTGGATGAGGAATCTTGGAAGAAACTTTGTGGATAGGTTTGCAAGAAGGTGGAGAGGAAAAATTCAAGATAGGAAGAGAATAAGAGTTTTTGAGGCGTGGGAGCGCCAGTTGGGTAAAGAGCAAAAGGGGGAAGCATATGACATAATGTGCATGGGATGTGAGACAGCTGGGCCATCTCACATCAACTTCAAGTTATAAATAGAGATTTTGTGAATAATCCTACATTTTTTTACTTTGTTTTATTGTCTCTCTTCTTATTAAGAAAACTATTTGTGATGAATTGATTTATGAATTAATGCTCTTTGTTTTTTTAATATTTCTATTATTTACTCTTTTTTTTTATACCTCAATCTGTTGTCTTTTTTTTTTTATACCACAAAATGTTGTCTTATTTATGTCCCACTTTCAGCTAGATCCTTCCTCTATCTTTGCCTGTCTTGGTATTATTTCCTGTCCTTTTTAATATAAGTTTCTGCGTTAATTTCGTCACTTCTGCCATTTTGGAGATTTTTTTAACTTATAAAGTAATAAAAAATCTGCAGTTCATTATTAGTACAGTATTATATTTTCAGATGTATTATATGCTATTTCATTTTAATGACATACTGAAATCATTTTGCTGACATATGATCAGGTCTCTCCCAAACAGGGCTGATGCTCTTTTATATAATCACCATATCATCATGCTTTTGATATTTTAATTTGTGCATTATTATTATTATTATTATTATTATTATTATTATTATTATTATTATTATTATTATTATTATTATTATTATTATTATTATTTTGACTTTTTGTAGGATTTTATTCGAAATTTGGCAAGGAGATATATTCTTTTCACATAATGCAACCTCGGTGGATTTATGGCCTGATATTTCCAATAAAATAAAACCCTTAAATAATTGCATAATTTAAAGAGCTCAGGTCTCCATATTTCCCATATTTAAATGTCTCGCAAAAGAACACACACGTATTTTAGGGAACTAAAATACCTCTGCATACCTCAACAGTTTTCCTATATTATATATCTCAAAACTAGCATATTCGTTTAGTAAAACCTTATTGAATTCATATTTTCTTCACAGTAACTCTTTTCAGAAACAAACATATGCATGTTTTAGGGACCCCAGAGAAGGCATATATCTCCTTCATTTACACTGCAGACACTCGTCTGGGGGACACTATAAGAGACGTTTCCTATATACAGTATCTCTGTCATCAACTATAAAATTATAAAATTTCATTTTGCCCTGTCAAATTAGTTGTATTAGATACTGACTGACAATTACAAAACCCATAAATAGTTGCAGAAACAGAAGTATGAACAACCTCTTTGTCAAATCCCTCACTTTAGTCGGCGTCTCCCCCTCTCATAACATTTTGTCTAATTGATTTCACAATGCTTTTATGTTAAGGACTTTCATTTAGTGGTGTTAATTTTGTTTCTTTCTTGGATCAGTTTCCTGAAGCTTCCTTTTTTTTTTTCATTAGGAAAGTAGTTACCCAGATATAGAATTATACAATTACTGGATCATTTCTGTTAGATTAAGAATTATACTTTTTTCCCCCTGCTGAAATGAGGCAGTAAATTTCTTAGGCGATTTACTTGTCGTATAGTATTACTTCTATGGGTATACTTATTTATTAGCGTGCAAGGTGATAACAGATATGCACAGGCTGCTTCACATTAAATTTATTTAGTTATACACTTATTCTACACCTCAAAGCTCCCCGTCCCCTTAAGGTAAAATCTAAGATCTTATTCGTACCCCTGTCAACTTACTGAGAACTCTTCTCTCTAACTGCTTCTTACTTTCTTGTACGACCAAGATGGCAGGGTGTGGTAGGCTTGGACAGCCTCAGTCAGTAGGCTTCTAGAGAGGGGGTGCCCTCCCATTCCATGTAGTGTTAGGAGCATGGCTATAAAGAAGGCCAATCGGACATAAGGAGGGCCCTTTATGTGTATTTACACAAGTGCATGTGGATACATACATGTAGATATTGGTTTTCGGCTCAAGTGGGAACGCCTTGAACTGAGTGACAATTTTGACCTCTATTGGCAACTAGCACCTATGTGTTAAAGGCCTATGGGTTGAACCATAAATCTCTTGTCATTTCTCTGTAAACACACATCCTGCCCAGGAAACCAACACTGGAAAATATCAGTTACACCACTTGAACACCCCTGACACCACGTGGGCTATGTTCTAGTATACTTCTAAATTAAAATTTCTTTACGGCGTACTGACTTTGAGAAAAGGAACTTGTCTTAGTACCTCACCACAAGAATATGGGTGATCATCTTTATGACTTATTTTATATATATATATATATATATATATATATATATATATATATATATATATATATATATATATATATATATATATATATTGTACATTCCTGTTGGTAACTCTTGACTGATATGACGTTATGCTGATATATCAATGAAGATTAATAGTAATTATCCATTCCCTCAAAGATGAAGTATTTGCAAACAGTACAGTTCAGTCCTTGAGGTATCATGTGCTATCAACTGAAAAATGATATGATGCTTCTGTCTTCTCTATCGATACTTGGAGTCACCGTAATGTTAAGTGAGCAAATTATGTTACCTGTAGACTAAGCCTTTTATCACTTAAGGCTTATGGTATTATATGATTCCTTTTCTTCTTAGACATTTAATGGGGGATCATTTGTGAAGAATTTTCTCATTTAAGATTATATTTTTATAGAGTTTATTCATGACACCTTTTGATGACTAGTGTCTATGTTATAGGAGCTTCAGGTTTTATAAGGTCTCCATCAAAAAGAATGTGTTGTTAAGTTGAACTCCTAGATCTTATCATTTATTTTTTTTAGATCTTTAAGATATTGAGTTTGGTCAAATGTAAAGAAGGTTTCTGTTCAAAACTTAAATTCATTCATATTCTCTCTATTTTATGACAGTTTCTGGAAGAAGTAATATTTTAAAGACATTTTCAACTCTCTCTCTCTCTCTCTCTCTCTCTCTCTCTCTCTCTCTCTCTCTCTCTCTCTCTCTCTCTCTCTCTCTCTCTCTCTCTCTCTCTCTCTCTCTCTCTCTCTCTCTCTCTCTATCAATATGTACACCTCCCTGTAAACCATGTTCAATTCTTGGTTTTATATCCATTTGAAGCATTATTTGTATGAACTCATGTAATGTCTGACGCCTTGGCGCAATAAATTAATAAAATAAAATAAATAATAAATAATCTCTCTCTCTCTCTCTCTCTCTCTCTCTCTCTCTCTCTCTCTCTCTCTCTCCTCTCTCTCTCCTCTCTCTCTCTCTCTCTCTCTCTCTCTCTCTCGTAGTAGTAGTAGTAGTAGTATAGAGAGAGCAGTATTCACTGATAGTTGATTTCCTCGATGAATAATATATACGAGTAGGAGTTCGTTGGGAAAATATGAAACCTAATATGTGCAATACTTTTAATGCTAACAAAATAGATGGATGAAATAAAAAGGCAAAGGGGACTGGAGAAGTCAGGAATCTAAGAGAATAGGTTACTGCACCGTTTTATGTTTCACGATTAGTCCCCATTCGAATGGGGTGGACATACATTTGAAGCAGGGAGAGTAAGGCTGGATGTCCTTCCTATTGCCCCGCAGTGGGATCAAACCCGCGTTAATCGCTTTCCAGCTTGAGAATTCTACCACTGAGCTACCATGACTCCCCTAGGAAATAGCGTAGATTCAGTATTAATACCGTGAAAATTATCATATTTATAAATAGGACAGTAACTGATCTGCTATTCTAGATATTTGATATCTTGAAAATAAACAATATTTTGCCAATTCAACAGCTTCTAATTAGACTAACTAGATCTGTCATTAAATAAATGATTCATTAACAATAGAAATTGGTAAAAACAAAGTTATGAAATGCACAAGAAGTGTTAATGTTGGTATAATGAATGTAGGAAGGAATGGGGAGTTGCTTGAAGAAATTGATTAAGTATCTGAGCACGTAGCAAGTAATGGACGAGTGGTTGCAGAGGTAAGTCATAGAGTGAAGGAGGCGAGTAAATGTTTTGGTGACTATAAAAGTGTGCTGAGAAGAAGTTATTTAGGAATGAATTCAAAGAGAAGGATATATGAAGGGGTGATTGTGTCAACAGCATTGTATGGAGCAGACACTTGGAAGGTGAGAGGATGAAAAGAACAAATTGAATGTAATGGAGATGAGGTGTTTGAGAAGTATGATTGGTCTATCTAGAATAGATAGAGTAAGAAATGAGATCAGGAAGAGAATGAGTGTTAAAAGAAAGCTGTCGGATAGGTTAGATCAGAGAGTATTGAGTTGGTTTGGACATATGGAAAATGTGAGTGATGAAAGAA
>JAXCGZ010021322.1:17500-32500 GCA_037179515.1 Halocaridina rubra | reverse complement strand
TCGGCTCAAGGAACAACACGTGCAGCAATCCTGTTACATTGTGATGCATACCGTAGGTCCTTTTGCTCCTCAGCACAAAAATGAATATATGATTATTTATATCAGACATGCTGCATATTCAGATGTTCTGTAATGTATCTTCTAAAATTAAATGGAAAATTTGAAATCTTCAAATATATGAAGTCTAATTCGTTTACCTCTTCACCAATTAAGGCAAAAGGCTTCAGTCTTAATGAACAAGAAATTATCATTGCCATTGCTCTGAATTGGGATGGACGATAGTGGTTCCATTATTGAGCTCTAATTCCTTCTGTGTATACGATGAGGTACTGGTTTCAAGAGTGCTGAATATTAATGGGTACAGCATGACAGTATAATTAAAGTTTCTTAATTATGCAATGGTTTGTACACAACATACCCAGTGGCAAGCTGTAGTACAAGCATATGTTCAGTTTTTCTCATTCAAATATTAATCCATAGTGATGCTAGCAGTGAGCTGCATTTCCACGCGTAGTTTCTTAAATCCAAATTATATCGTCTTACCCATATTGAATCGTTCCCTTATTCTTACAAATGGAGAATGCTGATGACAGAGGTCATTATTTTGTTTCCCATATTGTAGAAATGAGTTTTTCAATTTATACCCGAAGTAAACAACATACTTGGTTGGCACTAATACATGCCACAATGCCATTTTTTGTCATTTCCACAACTTAAAACATAAAAGCACGAAATGTTAATTCAGTTCCGTCATAAATAAATGCCAGGATTTCTCAGCCTGTAGACGCACCCTCCATTCTTCTCTATCTTTTATACTATAAAATAAATAGTTTTTTCTCTTCGTAATAGAATGAGTTGACAGAGTTACTGGCGGAGAGTTAACATATCTGCTCTGGGAATATTGTTGCGCTCAAAGTAAGTTGAAATTAATGATAAATGTTGTTTGCTTCCTTTAGAACCGCTAGAGAAATGAGACAGCCACAGTGAATGAGAGTCCATTGAACTGAATTAACAGAATAAACTAGTAGTGGTAATAGTAGTGGTATATATATATATATATATATATATATATATATATATATATATATATATATATATATATATATATATATATATATATATATATATATATAGAGAGAGAGAGAGAGAGAGAGAGAGAGAGAGAGAGAGAGAGAGAGAGAGAGAGAGAGAGAGACCAAATATGGTTACCTCTCTGCTTTCATTGCAGCTACTTGCCATTAATTAAAGTAGGCAAGCAAGCAACTGTGTCTCGATTCCCTTTGGGGTACGGGCAAAGACCTTGCAGTCAGCGGGGTGTAAATTGGCGGGATTGCGAGACTCTTGATTTCATTTGATACCCGAATTTCTGCCAGGTTTTTGCAGGTTGGAAATTTCCTAATGTATGCTGAGTAGTTTCCTTGTGATTACCTAATTGTGATTACCTAATTGTGTTTACGGGAAAGAGCCCAAAGCTCGTATCTTCCCATCTCCTCATCGGTTCCATTTTATACTTAGTGATACTTATCATACCTGTCCTTAAAACTATGGATTGAGATAGCATTAACTACCTCCTCGCTTAGCCAATTCCAATTATCAACTACTCTTACACTGAAAAAGTATTTCCTTACATCCTGCAAAGAAGTTTTCTTACCAAGCTTCAAACTATGACCTCTACTTCTAGAGCCAGCCATATCAAAATATCGATCCCTATCCACTCTATCATAACCATGAAGGAATTTAAAGACAGTCACCATATCCCCCCTCACTCTTCTAGCTTCAAGTGATGGTAAGTCTAATTCCCTCAGCCTCTCATCATAACTGAGATTGCGTATTTCTGGCACCAGTTTCGTGGCATGTCTTTGAACTTTTTCAAGCTTAGCTATGTGCTTTTTCAAGTGCGGATTCCAAAAGGGGGCTGCATATTCGAGTTTTGGCCTCACATAGGTTACATAAATATTTCTGAACATTTCCTTGTCCATGTGCCTGAAGGCTACCCTTACATTTGATAAGAATGCATATGCTGCCCTTACTATGCCATTTATATGTATTTCTGGAGACAAATCTGCCAGTATGTTTACTCCTAGATCTCTCTCATTTTCTGTCTCTTGAAGTTGTACTCCAGCCAC
The DNA here is from genome assembly GCA_037179515.1 of Halocaridina rubra. Taxonomy (NCBI): domain Eukaryota; kingdom Metazoa; phylum Arthropoda; class Malacostraca; order Decapoda; family Atyidae; genus Halocaridina; species Halocaridina rubra. The sequence continues at coordinate 30,374 of JAXCGZ010021322.1, read as the reverse complement.
CGAGTAGTCAAGCTTGGGCCTTCTTGCACTTGTACCCATTCTCATTACCTTACATTTTGAAGTATTGAATTTCATTAGCCACTTTTCTGACCACTCATGCAGATTATTTAGATCCTCCTGAAGTTCTCTACCATTGTTCTCGTTTTTTACTTTCTTCACAATCTTTGCATCATCTGCAAACATATTCATGAATGAATTTACAGACTCTGGTAGGTCATTTACATATACAAGGAACAAAAGTGGCCCTAAAACTGAACCCTGTGGAACTCCACTACTAACTCTTCTCCATTCAGACACTGAGTGTCTTACTCTAACCCTCTGTTCCCTTCCTTCTAAGTAAGTTTTTATCCATTCCAAAACATTTCCACCTATTCTAGCCATTGATTGCAGCTTCCTAATAAGTCTCCCATGAGGAACAGTGTCAAACGCTTTCTGGAAGTCTAGGAATATGCAATCTGCCCAGCCCTCTCTTTCCTGTAAGATTTGGCTTACCTCATCATAAAACTCTAATAAGTTTGTTACTGTTGATCTACCTTCTCTGAAGCCATGATGCCTCACTGACAAAAAGTTGAAGGATTCCAAGTGAAGAGAGATATGTTTCCTTAGTAGTTTCTCCATAACTTTGCAAACTATGCTGGTCAAGGAAACTGGTCTATAGTTCAGAGCCGTATCCCTCCTTCCCTTTTTGAAGATAGGTATCACATTTGCTTGTTTCCAGCATCTTGGAATCTCCCCCGACTCCAGTGACTCCTTAAATATGATACTTAGTGCCACTGATATTGTGTTTGCGCATTTTTTAAGCACATGAGGGGATATGTCATCAGGACCTGTAGCTTTATGAACATCTAAATCCATCAGCGCTTTGCATACCTCTGTGGCTGTAAGGTTGATGTTCTCTAATACCGGCCCTTGAGCTTCTATCACTGCAATCTGAGGGGGTGGGGTATTTTCTACTGTAAATACTGACTGAAACTCCTTGTTCAATTCTTTGCAGATCTCTTCATCCGTCTCAGTGATGCTTCCATCCGCTCTCTTTAGCCTTAAAACCTGTTCTTTTACCTTCAGTTTTCCTCTGATAAACTGTGGAAAAGCTTGGGATTTTCTTTAGCCTTCCTGGTGATGTCCCTCTCATAGTCTCTCTCTGCCTCTCTCCTTTTACTTAGGTAGTCATTTCTTGCTCTTTTGTAGGTTTGCCAGGCATTTATGTTTTTTCTCCTCCTATACCTTTTCCAGCATTTGTCTCTCCACTCCTTAGCTCTTTTACACCCATTATCGAACCATTTCTCTCTGGCATGAATTACACCTACTTTGGTGACAGGTATGCAGCAATCTACTATCTTCCCATATTTCTCACAAAAGATGTCATACATTTCTTGTACAGATTTGTTGTAAAATAAGGTTCTCCAGTTAATAACTGCAAAAAGCTCATTCATTCTGATGTAATCTCCTTTCGGATAGTTCCTCCTCATGTCCTCAGTGCCTCTACTCTCAGGAAGAATATCTTCAATGATATACTCCATCAACAACACACAGTGGTCACTCTTTCCAATTGGTGGTTCATACTCAATTTTTTTCAATATCCAACACATTATCTGTGAACACTAGATCAAGTAGTGATGGCTCATCCCCACCCCTGGCCCTTGTTGGTTCCATTACATGTTGGTGTAGGAAATTCCCTTGTACGCAATCTAGGAATCTTGCCCCGAATGAGTCCTCACCACTGTGTGGGTCAAGATTTATCCAATCTATCTCTTTATGATTAAAGTCTCCCATAATCAAAATCCTACATTTTTTTTCCCGTGCCATGTTAACAACTGAGTTTATGACTTCAATAGTACCTATATGACTCTCCTCATAAACTTCAAGCCTATTTTGGTTCCTTGGTGGGTTGTATACAACAGTTATTATAATGCTCTCTGACCCAGTATTTATGCGAGCAACAAGAAATTCCTTGAACTCACTTTCTATAGCCAAGTTTATTTCTTCGACTTGAATCCTTTTATGAGCAGTGCTATCCCTCCACCAGTCCTCTCAGATCTTTCAACCCTTAGTATTCTGAAACCCTTAGGAAAAACTGTGACACTGTTTATGTCCTCACTCAACTTAGTCTCTGTAATTGCTACTATATCTGCCTTACTGTTGTGAATCCTATCTTTTAATTCTACTGCCTTACCAGCTAATCCATCAGCATTTGTGTATAACAATCTTAATGAGGCCCCATCCCCATCCCCATCCCCTGATCTTCTGTGTGTGTGTGTGTGTGTGTGTGTGTGTGTGTGTGAGTGTGATTACCTAATTGTGTTTACAGGAAAGAGCCCAAAGCTCGTATCTTCCCGTCTCCTGATCGGTTCCATTTTCTACTTAGTGATACTTATCATAACTGTCCTTAAAACTATGGATTGAGATAGCATTAACTACCTCCTTAGCGAATTCCAATTATCAACTACTCTTACACTGGAAAAGTATTTCCTTACATCCTGCAAAGAAGTTTTCTTACGTAGCTTCAAACTATGACCTCTAGTTCTAGAGCCTGCCATATCAAAATATCGATCCTTATCCACTCTATCATAACCATGAAGGAATTTAAAGACTGTCACCATATCCCCCCTCAATCTTCTAGCTTCGAGTGATGGTAAGTCTAATTCCCTCAGCCTCTCATCATAACTGAGATTACGTATTTCTGGCACCAGTTTCGTGGCATGTCTTTGAACTTTTTTCAAGCTTAGCTATGTGCTTTTTCAAGTGCGGATTCCAAAAGGGGGCTGCATATTCGAGTTTTGGCCTCACATAGGTTACATAAATATTTCTGAGCATTTCCTTGTCCATGTGCCTGAAGGCTACCCTTACATTTGATAAGAAGGCATATGCTGCCCTTACTATGCCATTTATATGTATTTCTGGAGACAAATCTGCTAGTATGTTTACTCCTAGATCTCTCTCATTTCCTGTCTCTTGAAGTTGTACTCCAGCCACCGAGTAGTCAAGCTTGGGCCTTCTTGCACTTGTACCCATTCTCAATACCTTACATTTTGAAGTATTGAATTTCATTAGCTACACTCCTGACCCAGACTATTTAGATCTTCCTGAAGTTTTCTACCATTGTTCTCGTTTCCTAATTTCTTCACAATCTTTGCATCATCTGCAAACATATTCATGAATGAATTTACAAACTCTGGTAGGTCATTTACATATACAAGGAACAAAAGTGGCCCTAAAACTGAACCCAGTTTAACTCCACTACTAAGTCTTCTCCATTCAGACACTGAGTGTCTTACTCTAACCCTCTGTTCCCTTCCTTCTAAATAAGTTTTTATCCATTTCAAGACATTTTCACCTATTCTAGCCATTGTTTGCAGCTTCCTAATAAGTCTTCCATGTGGAACAGTGTCAAACGCTTTCTGGAAGTCTAGGAATATGCAATCTGCCCAGCCCTATCTTTCCTGTAAGATTCGGTTTACCTCATCGTAAAATTCTAATAAGTTTGTTACTGTTGATCTACCTTCTGTCTGTGTGTGTGTGTGTGTGTGTGTGTGTGTGTGTGTGTGTGTGATTACCTAATTGTGTTTACGGGAAAGAGCCCAAAGCTCGTATCTTCCCGTCTCCTGATCGCTTCCATTTCATACTTAGTGATACTTATCATACCTGTCCTTAAAACTATGGATTGAGATAGCATTAACTACCTCCTCGCTTAGCCAATTCCAATTATCAACTACTCTTACACTGAAAAAGTATTTCCTTACATCCTGCAAAGAAGTTTTCTTACGAAGCTTCAAACTATGACCTCTACTTCTAGAGCCAGCCATATCAAAATATCGATCCCTATCCACTCTATCATAACCATGAAGGAATTTAAAGACTGTCACCATATCCCCCCTCACTCTTCTAGCTTCGAGTGATGGTAAGTCTAATTCCCTCAGCCTCTCATCATAACTGAGATTGCGTATTTCTGGCACCAGTTTCGTGGCATGTCTTTGAACTTTTTCAAGCTTAGCTATGTGCTTTTTCAAGTGCGGATTCCAAAAGGGGGCTGCATATTCGAGTTTTGGCCTCACATAGGTTACATAAATATTTCTGAACATTTCCTTGTCCATGTGCCTGAAGGCTACCCTTACATTTGATAAGAATGCATATGCTGCCCTTACTATGCCATTTATATGTATTTCTGGAGACAAATCTGCCAGTATGTTTACTCCTAGATCTCTCTCATTTTCTGTCTCTTGAAGTTGTACTCCAGCCACCGAGTAGTCAAGCTTGGGCCTTCTTGCACTTGTACCCATTCTCATTACCTTACATATTGAAGTATTGAATTTCATTTGCCACTTTTCTGACCACTCATGCAGATTATTTAGATCCTCCTGAAGTTCTCTACCATTGTTCTCGTTTTTTACTTTCTTCACAATCTTTGCATCTTCTGCAAACATATTCATGAATGAATTTACAGACTCTGGTAGGTCATTTACATATACAAGGAACAAAAGTGGCCCTAAAACTGAACCCTGTGGAACTCCACTACTAAATCTTCTCCATTCAGACACTGAGTGTCTTACTCTAACCCTCTGTTCCCTTCCTTCTAAGTAAGTTTTTATCCATTCCAAAACATTTCCACCTATTCTAGCCATTGATTGCAGCTTCCTAATAAGTCTCCCATGTGGAAGTGTCAAACGCTTTCTGGAAGTCTAGGAATATGCAATCTGCCCAGCCCTCTCTTTCCTGTAAGATTTGGCTTACCTCATCATAAAATTCTAATAAGTTTGTTACTGTTGATCTACCTTCTCTGAAGCCATGTTGCCTCACTGACAAAAAGTTGAAGGATTCCAAGTGAAGAGAGATATGTTTCCTTAGTAGTTTCTCCTTAACTTTGCAAACTATGCTGGTCAAGGAAACTGGTCTATAGTTCAGAGCCGTATCCCTCCTTCCCTTTTTGAAGATAGGTATCACATTTGCTTATTTCCAGCATCTTGGAATCTCCCCCGACTCCAGTGACTCCTTAAATATGATACTTAGTGCCACTGATATTGTGTTTGCGCATTTTTTAAGCACATGAGGGGATATGTCATCAGGACCTGTAGCTTTATGAACATCTAAATCCATCAGCGCTTTGCATACCTCTGTGGCTGTAAGGTTGATGTTCTCTAATACCGGCCCTTGAGCTTCTATAACTGCAATCTGAGGGGGTGGGGTATTTTCTACTGTAAATACTGACTGAAACTCCTTGTTCAATTCTTTGCAGATCTCTTCATCCGTCTCAGTGATGCTTCCATCCGCTCTCTTTAGCCTTAAAACCTGTTCTTTTACCTTCAGTTTTCCTCTGATAAAGCTGTGGAAAAGCTTGGGATTTTCTTTAGCCTTCCTGGTGATGTCCCTCTCATAGTCTCTCTCTGCCTCTCTCCTTTTACTTAGGTAGTCATTTCTTGCTCTTTTGTAGGTTTGCCAGGCATTTATGTTTTTTCTCCTCCTATACCTTTTCCAGCATTTGTCTCTCCACTCCTTAGCTCTTTTACACCCATTATCGAACCATTTCTCTCTGGCATGAATTACACCTACTTTGGTGACAGGTATGCAGCAATCTACTATCTTCCCATATTTCTCACAAAAGATGTCATACATTTCTTGTACAGATTTGTTGTAAAATAAGGTTCTCCAGTCAATAACTGCAAAAAGCTCATTCATTTTGATGTAATCTCCTTTCGGATAGTTCCTCCTCATGTCCTCAGTGCCTCTACTCTCAGGAAGAATATCTTCAATGATATGTGTGTGTGTGTGTGTGTGTGTGTGTGTGTGTGTGTGTGTGTGTGTGTGTGTGTGTGTGTGGGATTACCTAATTGTGCTTACGGGAAAGAGTCCAAAGCTCGTATTTTCCCGTCTCCTGATCGGTTCCATTTTGTACTTAAAGATATTTATCATACTGTCCTTAAAACTATGGATTGAGTTAGCATTGTATATATATATATATATATATATATATATATATATATATATATATATATATATATATATATATGTATATATATATATTTTTTTTTTCTTTCTTTTTTTTTCTTTTCTTTTCTTTTAATGATTGTGACAACAGGACGGGCCAAAAAAGAAAATCCACCTTAATCGGGCCTGGGCACGAACAAAATATACAGAGAAACAGAGATGGGGGTATTGTAACTTGTCATATGTGAAGGGATAGTTTGACTTGAGTAATGAATATCTAAAAATATTCGGTGATGATGTAGGCATAGTAAGAGAACCGTACCTGAAGGAAGACTTAACATCTAACTGTTCTGGACAATCTTAAGTCCACAAGACCCTTCAACTATAGTATCGCAACGGGCGGTTGATGCCATGGGCCAGCCTACTGCATGTAATAATATATAGTTTACATATTCTGAAAACGTCTGAAACATATTGGTACAACAAGGAAATTAAGAGTTCTATTTCGTATAATATAATATATTATTTACTGCATCATTCACTCTTTCTAATCCCAAATATGGCAATATAAAATTCTTTTAAACATTTAAATATGAAAAAATCTTAAACAATCTGGTGAAACATTAAAGTAAAAATATGTCTCGCTTAATACAAAATATTCCTTATAGTATCATTCACTGTATGATACACTTATAATTTTCAAACCTAAAACTAAATTATTTAATATTTTTACACTGCAAACTGTCTCTGAAACAACGTGGTACATCACTGAAATTCAATGTTTATATATATATATATATATATATATATATATATATATATATATATATATATATATATATATATATATATATATATATATATTCCTTCATGGTTATGATAGAGTGGATAGGGATCGATATTTTGATATGGCTGGCCCTAGAACTAGAGGTCATAGTTTGAAGCTTCGTAAGAAAACTTCTTTGCAGGATGTAAGGAAATACTTTTTCAGTGTAAGAGTAGTTGATAATTGGAATTGGCTAAGCGAGGAGGTAGTTAATGCTATCTCAATCCATAGTTTTAAGGACAGGTATGATAAGTATCACTAAGTCTAAAATGGAACCGATCAGGAGACGGGAAGATAGGAGCTTTGGGCTCTTTACCGTAAACACAATTAGGTAATCACACAAATAGACGCAGTATGCAACTGAGCCATATGGGCATAATGATAACAACAACAACAATAATAATAATAATAAGAAGAAGAAGAATTAGAATAAGAATAATAATAAGAATCGTTTAACGAAAGTATCAAGTATTCTATCCCATATGTTTCCATTCATTCCGAAAATATTCTTTATTCGCATATGCTTTCTCATTCATTGAAGGATGTTATTAGTGACCTTTCCACCCATTAGACAGTGCCCGAGATGCCCAACTTAGAGAGAGAGAGAGAGAGAGAGAGAGAGATTCTTAAAGGAGAGTATCCCACAATGAAAGTCGCGGCGTCGTGGTATCGTACTCAAAACAAACACCGCATGTTTGCTACGTATATATTTACCCGCAGATAAACATCTAAAGGGAGGGTAAATGTTAAGTGAGAGGTAATCTATTATTAAAGCTTGTTAAAAATAAGTTTCGATCCATTTGACATGAGATATATGATCGAGTATCGTGCGTCAGGCAGTGGGATTTTATCTTAAGGTCGAAAACCGTCTGTAGTGAGATGCGGTCAGCCAGTCATGCCATATACCCGTTGCTCTTGCTCTGGTGTTAGTGTTGTCATGCCCTCTTGTACGTGAAAGTCATGGCTCGCTCGTGTCTTCTCAGGACTACTCTTAACACGGTGTTGGAACTAACAGTGTTATGGTGTTGTGTTTGTATTTCGCACGGACAGTATAATAGATATCCGACTGTTTTTACCCAGCAGAGGCCCGTGTCCGCTTTTGATATACCTATTGAAGCAGAAACCAATGGTAGGACTTCACGATGCTACGATGAAAGAGGCATGCCGCAGGTGGGTACTAGAGGGGTGAAAGATGGGAAAATTGGGCATATTCTGGCGGTATTTTGATTTATGAATATCATATAGAGTGCTTGAATGGGTAGGAATCTCTTGGAAACCGGAGGAAACTACCCGTAGTCTACCCATTGCTTTTGGTAAGCTAAACACAATTGAAAGGAAGCCTCTGGAGGTATATCAAGTTAGGAAAAACTTATAAAATATATAAATAGTGTTTGATGTTATAATTTTTTTGTTTTTGGTGTGCCGCTTGTTTATTATCGTGGTAATTGCAATGCGTGGAGTCATTTTGAAAATTTGCAATGAGTAAAGTAGATTTTGATTCGTTAGTTTGTTTAAAAGAATTTCCATGGCACAAAGTTGACGCTTTAGTATTATAGTTTAGCAACAAAGAAAACAAAATTATTTATTTCCTTTGTCTGAAGTTTCTGTAACTAAGATCGCCTGTATATATGTATATGAGGAGGTGTCATACTGTGATACACCAGACATATTACATTTGGAGCGAGTGTTAAATATTCTTCGATATTTCCGTTATTCCCTCTTATACTACTGCTACTACTACTACTACTGCTGCTGCTGCTGCTGGTGCTCTTGTTGCTGCTACTACAGCTAGCTTCCTTTTGCTAAAATTTATAAGTATGTTATTGTGATTTTATCATATTTTTTTATCTCAGGTATGAAACATACTGCAACTCATGTAATATATGTAATGACTAGTTTACTTACAAGACTTCAACTCTGTTTTTTATGTATATTTGTATGAAATCAAGGCGAATGCTTGAGTGAGTACTACTACTACTACTTCTAATACTACTACTACTACTTCTACTACTGCTACTACTACTACTGCGATCGATTTTACGTCAGACACTTTTTTGTATTACTGTTAGAATGGTGCCTTCTTACGAAGGACTACTACTACTATTACTACTACTACTAGTACTACTAATGCTAATACTACTACTACTACTACTACTACTACTACTACTAATAATATAATAATAATAATAATAATAATAATAATAAATAAGTCTAAGTTAGTTCATATATGATTTTGTCCCTGCTTGGTAGTTTAGTTGTTACGATCAAAGGGTTATTACAAGGAATGTATGTATCAAATAATACTGCATAAAGTATAACATATTTTCTTTGTATTAATATGTTTTATTTGGAAAAGAACAAACAAAACTGCAAATATTGTTAACAAAACTGTGCTCTCTCTCTCTCTCTCTCTCTCTCTCTTCTCTCTCTCTCTCTCTCTCTCTCTCTCTCCTCTTCTCTCTCTCCTCTCTCTCTCTCTCTCTCTCTCTCTCTCTCTCTCTCTCTCTCTCTCTCTCTCTATCCTAATTTTCAAAGGTTTAAAATTAATTTAAAAAAATATATTTTTACTGAGTGTGATGCCAAGGTATGGGAGTGTATGTGTGTGTGTCTGTGTGTACTCAACGCATGCACAATAGACTTGCGATTAATAATTAGCTCTTTTCAAGATCCATATGACGACATACTTCAGAATAGTTTATCATAATACTGACATTCCCGTTTATTCATAACAGTTACGAGGATGTTAACAGATCCTTTATTTGGTGATGAGTCAAACGTGACCAGTGGCACTGTGGCAGTGATTCTTTTATTTATTGGCACTGAAGAGGAAGAGGGAGGGACATGATAAGGTCAGTTAATGATGATCTCTTTTAAGTGCAGTTGTATATATCAAGTCCGTGTCAAACTCCCGAGGTCTTCAGATGGGTTTCCTGGTGGATGGTATGATGTATGTTGATGAGTGCTCTGAGATGTGGATAAAAAAAAAAAAAGGGCTCTGGGTTCTATTCAAAAAGTTCTGGAGAAAGAGAATCGTGCTGTCTTACGGGATATTTACCCTGTAACCTTGATTTCTATCAAGAATGACATCAACAGTTTAATAACTTGTAGTTTCGGGCCCGCTGTAGTTCAATGGTAGAGTGTGTAATTCGGGAAGCAGCTAACGCGGGTTCGATCCCACCATGAAGCGTTAGGAAGGGCATTGAGCCTTAACTCCTCTTATAGCTTCATTATTTCTGTGTTCATCCCTATTCGAAAGGGGAGTAATTTTTGCACATAAAACGGTGCCTTATTATGAAGAGCCTCTTGTTTACTTTATGTGACTAATTGAGCTTCTTGTCATCTGTCTAAGTTACACCAGTGTGGTTGGAATGTACCATAGCACATCCTTGCATCTGGGGGCACTTTTTCCTCTGGGGTGAGGGACATCAATACCACCTCCGTGTTCCCCTGCATGTCGTTGTGAGAGTCGACTAAATGATGCTGAACCGGGGACTGGAAATCCCCCTCTGTATTGTCTTCCTACCGAGAGCCAAAGAGCGGAGGATAGGTGAATGTATGTTCTTTAGCTCGGCCACCTTACAAAGGGAATGAGCCATTGTATATAGATAGGTACTTTACGTTATAGGTTAGTAATCAACATCAGTATGAACTGCTTAGGTTAAAATACTGTAGACTACAGATTCTTAGGTAAATTGCAACATTGTTGTGGCATCTGTGAGGCTAAAACGGCAAAATCAGAATCGATTCTGTTTTTAAGGCCATTCGTAAACCACTTATTTGTGAAAATTATTTGGGAGTAAATATGAGACATTTGAAGTGTCCGTGGCTTGCTGGCCCCTGTTGATTCTGATGACATATAGATAACGCCCAGTGTGCAGACGGGGAGTTTTCACATGGCTTTCTCTGTTGTTGAGAACAAGCCTATATTTTTGCGGGAAACCTGCATCGTTGTAGCTGCCCCCACACCATAGATTATGAGGTGTTTCCCCTTGTCTTGAATCTTATTGGTGGATGCATGAGCGCAAGCCATGCCCACCTCCTCTTTGTATGTGTTCTGAATGACCCAAGGTTTTAAATGGGTAAGACAAGAGTGCCAGGGCACCCAGAGTACAGTCAGGCACCTTTCCTCAACATCTACGTTAATGTGACGTGGACACTGAGGCCTAGAGGAACTATGTAGCCTCCCAATAAACTAAGTGTCAAGTATCATTACCTTTATATCACTCTGCACGAATGAGCCTTGAACTGATGTGTAGAAGAATGGAGATATATTATCTACCCGTCAAGCAGGTACCGGGAGTATGTCATTAGATAATTAGATGAAAAGAGATAATTTTAGGAATATTATTATTGAAGTTCAACGAATCCATAGCTCATTAAAAGCATATATAATCGCTCTGCAGCACTAAGTAAATAAATAGATATAGACATAAATAGATAAATAAACAAGGAATGGGTAGTGCCATGTGCCTCGAGATCCTGACTTTAGGTCCAGTCGGTGGTTCATACATCTTCTCCACTTCAGCTTATGAAGGAGAAGGTAGTGACTTCAGTCGTGCGGTAAACCATGTCAGAGAAACAGGCTTAGGGAAAACATACTTAGATATGTTGACTTTATGATGCAACGTTATATCAACGAAATTGGCATGGTCTTCGTCGCGAGCAAAAATGACAGTCTTACAACTATCATACAATATATATATATATATATATATATATATATATATATATATATATATATATATATATATATATGAATCTTTTTTTTTTACCCCGACCGGGACTCGAACCTTGGACTTATGATTACTAAGTCAAGGCGCTACCACTACACCACAGAGGTGTAGTGGTAGCGCCTTGACATAGTAATCATAAGTCCCAGGTTCGAGTCCCGGTCGGGGTAAAAAATGATTCATGTTTTCACATATGTAATGTGCTTATCTGGTTATATATATATATATATATATATATATATATATATATATATATATATATATATATATATAGATATATATATATATATACATACATATATATATATATATATATATATATATATATATATATATATATATATATATATATATATATATATATAGAGAGAGAGAGAGAGAGAGAGAGAGAGAGAGAGAGAGAGAGAGAGATACATATATACATATATATATATATATACATATATATATATATATATATATATATATATATATATATATATATATATATATATATATATATATATATATATATATATATATATATATATATATATATATATATATATATATATATATATATATATATATATATATATATATATATATATATATATATATATATATATATATATATATATATATATATATATATATATATATATATATATATATATATATATATATATATATATGTATATATATATATGTATGTATATATATATATATATATATATATATATATATATATATATATATATATATATATATATATATATATATATGTAATCTTACGGCAGTGTCGTATCCGCTCGGACATTGGCCACCATGGATCGCCATGCATCTCTGTCTTTTATTCTTCTCCGTATCTGAGCATCCGTCCAATTCCCACATATCACTACTTTTAATCCATCTAAAAATTACTCTCTGGGTCTTCCTCTTCCTCTCTCTCCCGGGATTCTCCCAGTCATGCAGGTGATCTCGAGGCCTTCCTTCCTTTCTATATGTCCTGTGAATCTTAAATGTCTTTTGTATATATTAGTCATTATTTCCCTTTTGATGTTTAGTCTGCTTAGTATCTCCCCATTTGTTATTTTCTGCGTCGATGAGATCTTCAACATTCTTCTCCATATTCTCATTTCCATTGCTTCTAATTTCTTCCTTGATTGTTGATTGATTGTCCAAGTTTCACATCCATACAGTAATGTTGACCATATGTAGCATTTTACAAATCTTTTCCTTAGCTCCATTGATATTTTTGAGTGTGTTATTAGTTTCTTTATCTTCTCCATGCTTTGGTTGGCTACAGCTAATCTTCCTCTTATTTCTTTTTCACTTCTGCCATCCCAGCTTATAGTACTTCCTAGGTATGTGAATTGTTGTACTTGCTCTATCCTTTCGTTCCCCAATCTTAAATTTC